>JAODAH020047855.1:0-12486 GCA_027574865.2 Coproporus ventriculus | reverse complement strand
TATTTGTCCTTGGAAATTGCTGGGCCAGACTTAAAATTAATTCATGCCGCATCTAATGGAACGGATGTCGTTAGGATACCAGCCAATTTAAATGACGGAAAATGGCATCAGATTTCAATTAGGTAAAAACTAAATTTTATTACAAAATAATTTAAACTAAATTCAAATTTCTAGTATCCGTGATGATAGTATAGTAGAAAACTATGTCGATTGTGAATGGTCGCGCACAAATATCTTAAAAAAAGGTTCATTGGAAATCCCAGAAGATTCCGATTTGATCATCGGTTACTTGTTCGCAGTAAGTTATTTAAAAAAAAAAACTTCCCAAGTTTTCTTCTAAACTACAAAATAACGATAATTTTCAGGGTGATTTAGAGCAACTAACAATCGATCCAAATCCCACCGTCGTAAGTCTACAATGTTCAACACTCATCACACCAATAATCGATCCAAACGTTGGACAAGACCTCATCCCGATAATAAAGCGCCCGAAATATATACACAGAAAAAAGAATAAACATAAGAAATGGAATTGAAATTAAAAAAAAAAAGAAACATTTATGTGATCTAATTATATGCAATCAAGATCAAAAAAAAAAAAATTAATTGTGCGCGATAAAAAAAAATGAATCCGTGATGGATTTATCTTTAGGATTAATTTAGTCTTGATGAAATGAGAAATAAAAAAATTTATTTATAGGATATCGATGGCGCATTAAATTCCTTGAAAGTTCTAAGGGCCTAATTTCTAAATAAAAAAAAAAAATAGCTAATTAAAAATTGTTCCTTTATTTATTTATTAGATGAAAGATATTTATGTAAAGGTTAGTACGTTAATATTGTTGTACCTGTAAGACAATAGGAATATTATTATATTACACTTGTTACGTCCACACATGCAAAATTTTTTTCTTCAGCGACAATAATTTCTTTAAAATTCCAAGAGATGAAAGTATTATTGTATATATCATAGATTATTTATATTCATTTTCAGTTTTTATATAAATAAATAAAAATCAATGTTTATCTCTTATTTTTATTCAATTATTTTTTATTTTTCCCTTTATTTTTATCATAACGGACGAAACTTGGATTTAATCAAGAAAATTAAGATGTGAGTATTTTTATCTCACTCTAACACATTGACGCTTACGGAGAATTGTGCCTCGAAACGCAGGAAATGCAATTAAAAAGGTAGGAAATTTCAAATTATTTTTAATATTTTCATTAATTTTAAAAGATAAAAGTCTGCATTGCTCAATTTGTGTATTTATAAAAGTTTTAAAAGGATTTTCCTTCCTTTTTCCCAATTAAATAAATAAAACTGAAAACCAGAAAGGCAAAACGTGAATTGGTTATGTAGCCGAAGTCTTGAATATGCATCCATTCCCCCAGAAAAATCCTTTTTTATTTTAAAACCTTTTGCTGCTTCTCATTAATAGCTGAATCCTTTTTGAAAACGCACTATCTCCATTAATTTTACTTCAAAGAACTTTATTTGATCTCATTTTTCATCCCTATCTGTGTGAAAGGGGAGGGTGGTAACACTTATAGTTTATTTTCCCAATGGTATTACAAAATAAACCTTTTCCTAATAAAGTTCTATCTCCTCGTGGAATTGCCACAGTAAAAATATTAATTAAATAAAACAAGAGGGAAGAAAATTTAATCAAATATTAAAAGGAAGAGTGTGCAAGATTTTTTTTTCTTGTCACAAATAAATTAGGGAGTTCAATTTTTATTAGAATCGATTCAATTGTCGGAGCCAATTTTTGTTTGGATATTGATAACTTCACCCGGAAGATTTTTATTATTTATTGATGGTGATTGGTTTTCTTGCATTAAAACCCCTGAACTTTAATTGGAAACTCTTTTTATTGCTAACTTAATATAAAAGCAATTTTCCGACCTCACTTTTAAATTTTAATTTTAATTTAATTAAAAAAAAAAAAAAATATTTCAACAGATGTTTAAGAAAGTTCGAAAAGTAACTTCCCATTTTTTTTGTGTTTGTATGTTTTGACCTAGTAATAAATTTAATGTCCAAACGGCGGGAATTTATGACATTTTGAATTTGTTCAGAATTCCTTTTAACCCTTTTTTTATCATTGCAAAACTCTCTGGACGCAGTTCAAAAACTTTCATTTCATTAATCATCTCGCAAATGGAAACTTGAATGTAAAAAGGGGTGCGGGAACCCTTCTTTTTCTTTTTAGTAATTTCGGGTAGGAAACTAATTTATTTTTTAACATTAAGATTATTAACTTCATTCGTTAAAAAAAAATGTTATAGTTTTTCGTAATTTTTAGCTTGTAATGAGTGGGAGGGAGACGGAATGATGGTTAATTGGATGTATTAGAAAGAGATCGAATGATGGAAAAATAAATTTTTTTGGATAATTTGAGTTTTGAGGCAGAATATGATTTTTCAAGGCTAATACGATTCAATAAGAAAAATACGATTTATTTATTAATAATTTATTAAAAATATTTTTTTTTATTTTTTTTTTTTTATATAGATGGACACTATCTATAGGTCCAAGATAAAAAATCCAATCCCGGCGAGTCTCGAACTCACGACCTTCCGCTTTACCCCAATCCAAAAATTTGTATTTAAATCTCAGAAATAATAATAGAAGCACGGGTATGCAGTTAAATTGATGAAAACGCAGGATAAAGTCACTAGATTTATAATGTAGCAAAATTTGTTTGCAATTTTGTGACAAAAAAATGGCGCGAAATTTAAATTTTTAAGCTTCTTTTAATGATCGTGAATTTTTTAAATTTATTTATTTACAGCTTGTTTTTCCATATTATCTCTAAGTTATTACAAGAAGTGTTTCTGTGATTCTGGTAAGAAAACCAGCATAAATCTTTGTCTGTGGGGCATGAGAAAGTCGTAAAGTTTTCCCATAGCGTCCGTCAGTACGGAACCGTATTTGTTTCAGGGTTGAATGAGGACAAAGAAAGAAAATAAAAAAATCAGCGAAAACAAATATGGAACCGATCGATTTTAGTGAAGCAAATGATATTTATTACGGGACAGGTGTAGGGGGATGCAATCGTGAATTGGATGGGAGATAACAATGGGTGATTGTGTTCGGGGGATAAATTGCACACACAAAAAAAATTCTACGGGTTTAATCAATGCGCACTTTGAACTTTGATAGCTCGTTTCATGTTTAATTAATATTTCACCAGAATTAAACACAAAAATTATTAAATTTCGAGTGCGAAAATTATTTTTTTATGGGAATTGAATTTAGGGCACGATAAATAAAAAAATAATTATTTAATTGCAGTGTTTTCTTTCAATAAAATCGATAAAATGTTGGTGCAATAAGCAAATTTAATTGCTCTGCAATAGATCTCAATGCCAGATCTGATTTAATACATTACATTGTTCATAGGTTGTGAAGCGTTTGAAGCAGATTATTGTTGATTGAATAATTCATTTGAAATCGATGTTGGCATGAATACATATTGGGAAATATAATTCATACAACTAAAGATAATTGCAATTGTCATTCATTATTTATCAAATTATTAATTTTCATCTTTAATTAAATAATCACAGATGATTAACTAGAAGTTAAAATAGGTCCTAGTAGGCTGTATTGATTCGTTTAACTAGAAGATAAATTTTTTTTTTTTTATATTTATTATCAAATATTTCGTTGTTTATTTGCTGCTTCAATATTTTATATTTTTCGATTTTATAGTATTCTTTCCATAACATATTTATTTTTCTAATAAAATTGCTATAAAATTTTTTATTTTGGAAAATATTTCAACAAATCAATACCTTAATGCGGTTAATAAAACATAAAATTTATATTTTATAGTTAATAAATTTTCATATTATAAAAATTCTTTTCGCAAATTTGAAAAATTCCTATATGATATATAAATGTATTACTATTGAGATTTAAATAGAAATTTTTGGATTGGGGTAAAGATAAAAAATCCAATCCCCGCGAGTCTCGAACTCACGACCTTCCGCTTGCCAGGTGTCCCGTTGGATTTTTTATCTTGGACCTACAGAAACTATCCATCCAATAAATAAAAAAATAAATAAAAAAATACGATTTGTAATAAATGATTTATCTAGATAACTACAAGATTATATTATCCGTCATCCACCCAATAACGAAGTTTGCTGTTAATGTATACCAACCTATAAACTTATTCGCTCTATTTTCAAGGAAATTTTCTTTTGTTTTTTTTATAAACAAATCTCAATTATCAAATTATATTTGAATTGAAATAATTATTAATAATTACATAAATATTTACAAAAAAAAAGAAATGGAATAACAAAAAAATCGCACATAAAAATAAAAAATAATTCTTTGGGGAATAGAAACATATAAATATAAATCTTATTAACAAGATTTTTATAATAATATTAATAACATAATATATACAAATAATATTACTAATAAATTTTATTATAATACTTTTTTTTTAATAACTAACCCTGACTGTTTCTTTTTTATTTTATAACATTTTCTTTTTATTTATAACAAACAACGATTAAACAGCGTGTTTAAATAAAATGACTCAATAATCACAATATTTAATATTAAAATATAGGGGAGGATGGATATCTCCGTTAGATATATTATTAAAATCTAGTGAAGAGCATATTTTCTCATGGTTTATTGTGTAAATCCATATATCATCAAAAATTGAATTTTCAATATATAAAGAAAATTGGTACAGAATATGAATAGGTAATAAATCACCCTCATAAATAAATTTTTGTTTAAAAAGTGCACTACACGATTTAAAGTACAATCAATATGATTAATTACATATTTACATTAATTTACGAGGGGGTTGAAAAGAAAAAGATTATAAACTGTTTTAAGGATTGTTCTATTAGGGAAGGAGAGGAAAGTGGGAGTGGGAGGGGGGGGGGTTAAAGGCATTGATTATACCTACCATAAGAAGATTTTTGTTTAACTGATTTCCTCCTTTGCGCTTTTTTTTATCATCCCCAAAAATAAAAATTCATCCTGAAAGTACAGCTGAAATTCCAATTATTTAAGAAAAACACACACAAAAAAAACCTTCACCACTTCATTCTTTTTTTTTTTTGTTGGTAGTAATTAACATTTTTTATTTACAAAAGCATTCTTAGATCTAATAAAATGAATTAAATTAAATGGAATGGTGTTTAGGATGAAATGAACAATCTTATGCAGTTTCAGTTTAAAATCGTTTGGATTGAGTTGTGATGAGGATTGAAGGAACGTAGAGGTTTTCGTGGTAAACTCAGTAAATTAAAGATGTGAAATCATCTCGCAAATTCTATTAAAAAAAATTCCAAGGGATAGGAAGCGTAAAAATCTTAATCCACATCTAAATTTACTTGAAAGAGGGAAGAGGGGATATAGAAATTCGCGCTCTTTTCCAATTTTCATCCACCTAAAAAAAAAAAGAGATAGCGACATCCGAGTTTTCCTATCCTGTTTGATACCTCATCGTGCCGCGTTGTTAATTTCCTGTCGTAATAAAATAACCAAATAATCACCGTTTTGCGGTTATAGGATCAATATTGCAAGTACAACGCGGTACTAAACTAATCTGGCAATTTTTATTTAATAAAAAAAAAAAAAATAATTAAAAATGGTCCCGATCACATGACACAAAATTATAATTAAACGAGTTCCGAATTGTTTCACGCATTTCTAATTGTAAGGGAATATTACGTGACATTGTTTAATATCCAAGGCACGAACTTAGAGATGCGGGTGCAGACCCCGGGTAGATTCGCTTCTGCACAACCGATACCCCACGAGATAATTCCCGCTAGAAAATATCTTCCGTCTTTTCCACGCACTTGTAAAGGACCACCGGAATCACCTTGACATGAATCTTGACCCCCATTCTCGTGACCGGCACATAAGAAAATTTCTGGGATGAATTCATGCCTTCCAGCTCGAAGGAACATACTTTTACATCTGTCGTTACTTACTATTGGGACTTGAACCTAAAAAATTAAAAGAAATTAAATCTAAAAGCATTTCACAAACATTGTAGGGAGTTTATAAAATCCCTACGATGCCATTAAATGATCCGATCGGAGAATAACTTTCAAAAGCTTTCTCTGTTCACTTTAACTGCAGCAATTCTAAATCTTATTTAAAATGGTGGATGCGCCGGGCAATAATATTTTAAATTTTATTTAATTGATTTAAAAATTAAAAAGAAAATTGATATATTAGTGGAAAACGAACTAAAATCCTGCAAAACATCTCTAAATTCATTTGATTTATAGATTGCGATTAAACTTTCTTGTTATCTTCTTGTTGGTATCTTTGGATGTAAATGCTTCATGACCTTCCCCCATTTATACTCGGCTTAAATAAGCTATTATACTCCTGTTTAAACTAAGGTGAAAAGAGCGAAACTTTTTCTTTTTTTTTTTGTTCCTAAATTCGCTTATTTCCGAAAAGCTTAAGTTTAAGAATTTAATACCACAGCGATTTATCTTATATACCTCTTGTAAAACTGAGGGTAATGTGCCACCCTCACTAAGTCTCCCCCATCCTGTCACAGTAGCATTTTCTCCAATAAGCAAATCATCTGATGCGGGGAGACATATTGGGGAGATATGTGGGGCAAATTCCAATGCTTTATCCAATTGAACTAGAGCAAGATCGTATTCATATGTAAAAAAATTGTATTTTGGATGAACCACTTTACGTGCAACTGCACGTTCAACATAAGGTAACTCCTCTTGTACACTTGAGAAATCATATTCGCCAACGCGGATACGTATCTGGGATGTCAATAAGCTAAAAGAAAAAAATTAAAATGACGCCATTTTAAAAAATATATATATTTGGTTGCCTATGTAATAAAAAAAGAAATTATAGGAAATGGACAAAGAAATTTGTACTGTATTGTTAAGAATCCCTTGTACCCTCCCCCCACATATACGTGATCAAATTTGTGTGGCATAAAAGGAGCTGAATATAAGGGGTGTGTTTAGAATTTATAAAAATCCTTCCCAAGTTGTGTGTTAGTACATTTGTCGGGTGTGAAATCCCGCGACAACATTAAGGGATCTCCCAGACCTAATAAATATTCCCTTTTTTTACGAAACTAACCAACTCGTATGAAAATTGATTTCGGTACTTACTCGTCGACACAATGGCCTGCGGTTGCTATCCAATTTTCATTCAAAATTGCACCCCCACAACGGTGTGTGCTTGAAAATCCAAAAAACGATGTTCTACGTACAGAAACCTAAAACAATAATTTAAATGTGTTACGGACTCTTTGGCTAGTAAATATTTAATAAAATTAATTTATGTAGGTCGAAATAAAATTTAATTTACACCCGTATGTGGTGTGAAAATTTATTTCTTTATAATTTTGACAGTAGTGAATCTATTTTATTGCGGATATGCATAACCCAGTTCCCACTTAACCATCATCTCGCCCTCTTTGTCGCTATGCGAGTTCAAAATTTAAAATTCAGATCACATTCCAGGGCCTCGTTAATAATCCTCCTACTTCTATGGGATGATTATTTATTGGAGAGACTAAAACCCAGATGGAAAAATGTCAGAGTTTGGTGCAAGTTAACGACTAAATGAGGATTGCATTTAAAAAAAAAAAGGTATGAACCAGAAGTAATAAAGCATAACAAGTTGGAATTTGAATAAAAGGGGGAAAGTGGGTTTTAATTTGAAATTCAAATGCAAAAAAAATATGTTAAGTGTGAGGGGATGGATATTTAAATAGTAAAATATTTATATTTTATATATATATATATATATATATATATATATATAAAGAGAAATTTATTTTTGACACTTTTTGTCTTCCCATCGATTAAAAATAAAATAAAAAATAAAATCTTTTATTTTTTTGTTTGAATTGTTTAAAAGGATTTTATCCTTCTATTGTTTTATAATCTTTGCGCATCGTTTGGCGTGCACTTATATGAATTCAAGAGGGATTTACTAGAAACTAACGTTCTTGTGCTACAAGTATAGGAAAGCTTTCAAGGAATTCATATTGAATCTCGTTGAATCGAATAAATTTTCATTTGAAGGATTGTACACAAAAGCATTCAGATATTTCTCTTTTGTACCTAATATTAAAAAAAATAATAATAATAACAATTTAGCATGTTTTAAGCAAAAAGGAGAATGGAAATAACTTAAAACATGATTTATAAACGTGATACAAATACATTTAATCTGGTAGGTGTAGTCTCGCATTGCGGTGTAAAGTATGATAGATGTTTTAGAAATGTCTCGTGGTTATCTCACCTGCCAGGGCCACCGTCCGAAAGGTGCATTCTTCCCACCGACAATTCGAGTCTGTGGTTGGGGGAACAACGGAGGCTGTCCACATCCTGCAACACAAAGATAACATTTAACCTGAAGACGATATTTTTGCGAATCACCCACACTAAAAATACAATATTTTGTGCACGCCGAAGGGAAAAAACGACACTGATAACAGCTAAAATGGAAAAGATATCACCGAAAATCTATGTGCTTTAAAAATAACGAAAAACAAGGTCAAACTGCTTTCAATAATAGAAAAAATTATTTTATTAAAAAAAAAAATATATATATTCTTAAATTTAAAAAGAAAATTTTTTATGTTGATGAATCTATGAAGAAATTTGCCCTAGGAGGAAATCACCTTCCAGACACATTTCCCCTTTCATCAGATAACGTATTAAAAGAAAAGTCCCTTGATGGAAGGAAGGAGATAATTACATCCATTCCATTCGCCTATCTGCACGTAGGCGCACTCCTTCAACTTTAATAATATTTTCCCTTCATACATCCTTCAAATTAATTTTATGCATTAATTCAAAATAACATTTTTTTTGTTTTATTTAAGTAAATAAGTAATTTTCCATGCAAGTTTTAATAGAATTTTAATTTGAAAATTAAAAGTTATTAATAAAAAAAATTTAAAAAAATCCATTTCACGCTTCAAGGAATTAATAAGTTTTAAATTACAATTTAAAGTTTACCAAAGGCTTGAAAATGATGAACTATTCAACGATTTTTAATTGCTAAAATTACTTCTTGAAGTTTCAAAAAACACAAATTGCATATAAATAAGTTTAAATCGATAACTAAAATTGTTTTCAAGTCATTTTAATTTTGATCGTTTTTTTAGGCAACCCAATTTACACGAATGGTATTATTTGCATATATTTCTTGTGTTCCATTTTGTAAGTAATAAAAAAAAAAGGATTTTTAATGCTTCTATTATATATTTTAGAATTTATGTGTTAAGATAACCGATTTTTTTTATATTAACAAACAAACAAAAAGAAATTTATGAACCCCATTAATACGTTTTATTTATGAAATTGATGATTTACTGTTTTGCAGTAGTTCAAAACAAATATTTGCACAATGTTAATAAAAATATGACAAATTTCATGCTGAATTTACTAAATTTATGCTTTGTATAAATTAAATAACAAACAAATATTGATTTTCATGAATTGGCAAATAAACAGAAATGATTTGGTTTGAATTAGTGAAGTTAAGCGAAACTTCCAGTTCATAGAATAATCATAAAAACGATTAAAAAATCTTTTTTTAAATTTAGTTGCGAAAGAAAATTAATTGAAATTCTGTTGAACACATAAGAACAAATGTAAATTGTTCCTTTGGGTGTACAATTCTCTTTAAAAAATACATTTCCCTAGCTAGGAGGTAATGTTTGCCCAATTCGGCCATTCAAATGCACATTTTTCCCATAAAAGCTGTTCTTATATGTAAATGGTAGGACCCAAATGAATATTTTACACATCAAAATTTATTAGACATGAGATTTTTATGTGTGGATTTTTTTTTATTTAAATAAAAACAAAAAATTTACTGCCCCGGCGCTTTCACAATTTTTATTCCATAATCGGTTCATTACTTTTTTTTTTAATAAATTAATAACTTAGAAAATACATATTGAAATAAGACAATTAACAATTGGTGAATAAATTAATTGAAATGTGATACAATTGTGTGGTGAATAGAGGACACTTTGCATACATTTTATGTGCCAGTATCTACCAATTTGACCCGACTCTAATCGTACCGTTTTCAAGTCCTTTATTGAATGAAAAGGGTTGGAGATTATCATCTCCCTATTGTTTCAACTGCTTCTGACCCTTCCTGTTCTGAATTTATTTTACGCACATTTCTTTCAATTCATTTAATTATGTTACATCCACAATTTACCACAATCGAATCCGCTTTATTTCATCAATAAATCTACTACCTCACATAAATTAAGAAACACACAAACACAATTTTAAATAAATTCATTTTATTTTTTATTTTCCCGCTATTCGATATTAAAATCGCGCACGAGCCATCTTTGTGAATTTTAATTAAACAATAAAATATGCAACCTGATTTACATTAATGCATCGAATTTATCTTTTTAGAATTGAAATCAATTAATCAAATTTGTTTTTGTTAAATTATTATTATTTCTTGTGTTTTATTTGTGTTAATAAATGAATTTTTCATTTTATTTTATGAAATCAATAAAAATCGCTTGCATTATCCAAATTGCTTTTAAATTTAGATTCGCGTGCAGACTCGGAAATGCATTAAAAGATTTATTAACAGTGTCTACAGCCATTCACAAATCAAATTGTCTATGCAGATTGCAATTATTGAGAAAATGCAAGCTGTCTAAAGGAAATTACAATACGAACTGAAAACTTGAATAATTATTAAATTAAATCCTTATGGAATTCATTCTAAAATTAATCAACAAACTCGTAAATTGTCTATTAAACATTTCTAGAATTTATTTTTGTAATTCGATGTGTTTAGCGCAGGGAACGATTGAATTTGAAAAGCGCGAAGCGTGCAATCAAGTTTACGATCGAATAAGAAAGGAATATGATTGACTTTTTCGCTTCGATGTGTGGATATTGGATTGTGGGGAAGAAATTTATATCGATACAATGTAATACATTCCATTTTAGAAGGCGCACATCCCTCCTATTGTGTGTATATTAAATTACCGCCTGGGTAAATACAAACAAAGCGAAGTTGCGCGGAGGTACGAAATTGCGGAGAAAATCCTGATGAATGTATATAAAGGCTCGGTTTCAAGCGTTTTATATATTTAATGTGTAAAGCTGTTTTGAGTTATGTTATTCCTATGTTATACCTACTCACCTACGCTATCAGCACTGGCCGCTGATACTGTACTCAATGTTGATGTTGGTTGTAATTCCGGAGCGAGGGATACTTTTTGTATTTCTGGTTGTATTGTTGTACTCGAAGGGGGTTGTTTCGTTGTTGCCCTGTAAATTCAATTGGTTAATTATACAAAAAAAAATTAACTTGTTACTCTTTACAAACAATATAAGGGATAAATTGAAACTTTCGATTTTTTCCTCTAACAAAATTTAATTTTACATTCACAATCGTAAATTCATTCAATTAGATTTTGATTTTTATTTCGAGAAATGGATGGTGGATGCTTTTATGAAATTTAAATTTAATTTCCTTACATCTCTTTCGAGGATATAAATTCTTTCTTTTTTTTTAATCGTTCCATTTTTATAATATTACAATAAATTAAATTAAAATTTGTTATTTTAATTTAATAAAAACAATTAATCGTTTTTAAAGGAAATGTATTTTGTTTAATAAGAGTTGTAGTTTTTGTTGTGCCTAAGGATTCGTTAAGGAAAATCTCGTAATCCTTTCGAAAGGGTTTTAGCAAGCTTTTGAGAATAATTTAATTAAATGATTTTTTTTTTAGAGGATTAATAACGTTTCCTCATCCGTATTTCGTTTGATTAATATTTTAAATAATTTTTTTGTATTAAAATTCTATCTAAATCAAATAAATATCGAAAATCCTTGAAAATTCCTTTCGTCTTTTTATTAAAACACAAAATTTAAAGTAAAAAGACACAAAAGAGAAAGGAAAGATCGTTTGGTTTTATCAACATACATTATTTAAATGCAAAGAAACTTTAATCCATCTAAAAATTTCCTTAAGAATGCACATCATCCAATATCCAGGAGAAAAAATAAATAAAACTCCCCCTCCCCCCCTCCCTACTTTCAACCAATATTAAAACCCCACTTGCATCACAATAGATAATTTAAATATGGAAAGGACTCAAAACGAGTTCCTCGACATGGAAGAGTATTATAGAATTTTACATGTTTATATTATAATAATTTTTATATTTGCTAACACCCCACACAAATTCAATCTCTTTCTAACATATACGATCCACCATCGTTACATCTCATTTCCACTCATTTCGGGATAAAAATTAAAAATAAATTTTAAGAAAATTTTCTAATTTTCTTTTATTTCAATTTACCATTCTCACATATCACTTTTATTAATATTTCTGAGATTTATATAAAAAAAATCGGATTGGGGTAAAGATAAAAAATCCAATCCCGGCGAGTCTCGAACTCACGACCTTCCGCTTCGTAGGTGTCCC
>JAODAH020047830.1:0-11848 GCA_027574865.2 Coproporus ventriculus | reverse complement strand
GAAAAATTTTAAGAAATTAAATCTTATCCGGATGTCGATTTCGGATATAAAAAAAAATTGAACAAATTCGTCTTCTGTGAAAGTGATGCAGTTCAAACGGGCGTGGTTGCTATAAAAACGAATAGAAACGAAATTTCGATTCACTCATTTCATATCCGTTCACATGTACACATTATGAAACGACTGGTGGTAGGTGAAAATTAAAATAAATTTCGTTTTGAAAATTAATTTTTTTTTTTAGTTTCAGATATTAGCAATATGGTTAGTTGTTGTGAGGTGTGAAGGGGAGGAGGATTTAGTACCGCCAGTTGATAAGCGTTATACTGTAGGATATGGAACTGCTAATTTGGATACGGGGGGTGATGCAAGTACAAAATGGAGAGGGATACCAAGTACCTCGCTACATTCAGGAGCTGTGTATGGAGGAACTGTTGCTCAAGGAGATTTAGGGGGTAGTGATGGGGGTGGTGCAAGTGTGGGAAGTGCTGCAAATTCGGAATCTTCACATGGATATGCAACTGGTGGATTATCTTTAGGAGATTATGCTACTAATGGGGGCACTGCTGCTCTAACAGATCAAAATCAAGCACCAGTTGCTGCTGCACTTCATTCAGATATTAGTGCAAGTGGAATTGGAGGACAAGATAATATACAAATCCCTGTAGCTGCAGCACTTCATGCAGATAGCAATCTTGGATCGGTAGGAGATTCTGGCACAGCAGATTTAGCTTCTTTTGGAAAACACGGCCACCTTGTTTCATCATATGAACCCACAGCTTTCGGAAAACATGAATCCACTTCTGGGGCACTTTCTGGTACCGGTTTAAGCCATAGCCAAACATATTTTGCTTTGGGTGGAGAAGATTTTGGAAAATTTCAGCCGCATACAGGATCTAGTGCAATAGGAGGAGATCATACACATTTTGCCTCAAGTTCTTTAGGTGGAGCTGATATTGGATCGCACCATATTGCTTCGAGTTCTTTAGGCGCAGATGATTTTGGAAAACACCATTCACATCTTACTGCTTCAGGAGATGAATTTGGAAAACATCATTCACATCTTACTGCTTCAGGAGATGAATTTGGAAAGCACACACATTTTACTGCAAGTCCTATAGATACAAGTAATTTAGGGAAACACAATGCACATTTTGCATCTTCAGGGGTTGAATTTGGAATAAGCCACCCACATTTATCTTCAAGTTCTTTAGGCGAGAGCGATTTAGGGAAACATCATGTACATTTTCCTTCTTCGGGCATTGAATTTGGAAAGGGCCACGCACATTTATCTGCAAGTTCTTTAAAGGAGAGCGATTTTGGGAAATATGAAGCACATTTTCCTTCTTCAGGCATTGAATTTGGAAAGGGACATTCACATTTATCTTCGAGTTCTTTGGGTGAGCACAATTTTGGAAAACACCATTCACATTTTGGTTCTGCAGGTGATGAATTTGGAAAGCATCACACACAATTCGCTTCAAGTCTATTAAGTGGGCCTTATTTTGGAAAACATGCTTCACATTATGCTTCAATCGAACATGATTTTGGTAAACACCACCCTCATTATCCCAAGCACCATTCCCATTATGCTTCAACCGGAGATGATTTTGTTAAGCACCATTCAATCAGCGATGATTTTGGAAAGCACCACCCACATTTTGCTTCAATATCAGATGATTCTGGAAAGCACCATTTCGATTCTAGTTCTCTAGAAGGTTTATCACTTGGAGATTCTCATGATTCTTCTCCTCATTTCGAAGGACCCAGCTTGGATTCAATTCATCATAAACCACAAATAATATCTCACCCACCCCCAGCAAAACATTTTAGTCATCATTACCACCACAAACCCCCATTCCCCCATAAATCTCATGGCCACTACTACTTAAAAATCCCTCACATAATCAAAAATTACAAAATTCCATTAAGCATCACAGGACATGAGCATCATGGCTCGATTAGTTACACTAAAGGAAAACATCCGCCACATAAACACGAATTTCCATCGAAACATCATTATTCATATCCCGGGAAATTCTCCGGCCATATTAGTGAACACAAATTTGTTAGTGGCACACACGGTTACCCCCACAAATCAATCCATTATAGTGAATACCCTGAAAAGTATTCATCTAAATTTCCTGGACACGTCCCAACGAAATATGCCAGCGATTTTTCCGACGCAGACTACAGTTTACATGGACACAGCAGTTTTAAACCACAAATATCAACTGATTTTCACACGACTGGACAAACCTATGACACTCATGGCGGATATAAATATTAAGAAATGATTTTAATTTAATTTAAATTAATTTAATTGTATCTAGTCTGTTTTTAAAATTATTAATAAATTTGTTTTTGTTTTCTTTTAGTAGCATTTTTTTATTTGGGAAACTAATTACCGTCATTTATTAATTTATCGTGAAATATAATTATTTATTACATCTTAATAAGTTGGTTTTTAGTAAATTATAAAAAAATTGAAAATTTAATTAAAATAAAATGATTTCATCATAAAGGCGATTTTTATAAGAAATAAAATATAAATTTCGTTATACTTTTATAAAATATAAATTTATGCTTGTTTTCCTTCTCAAGTTTTAAAATTAAAAAAAAAATTCTAAAATATGGTTCAAGTTTCAACGCGATCGTTAATATTATTACCCGAAATATAACACAGAACAAAAATTCCGCTTAAGTACACACAAGTGCGATATCGTATAATTTTTAGGTGAGTGAATATTTCCTCGTAAAACTTCTAAGGATTAATGCTAAACGTCCCACACAATCTTTTTCATGCAAGACGTGAAGTGGCACAAGTTATCTATGAATTTTCCCCGCCTATTATTTAAAAATCAATTTAGTGCGATGGATTTATCATATTACTTTCCAGTTGAAGTACTAATTTTTCACACGGATTTAATTCAAATGCAATAAATTTTAAAATATTTTTAATCCATTTAAAAAAAAAAACAGAAATATATTATCAATGCGATAACAAATGTTGGCGCAAAAAAAAACTCCACGACATTCCCGTAGCGTTTCGTTCCTTGAAAATCTGATTGACTTCTATCTGCATTTCATTTCTATTCAGCTATGAAAAATTTATATATCGGCAAACCGATTTTTCCAGAATAGTAATTTCTAGGAAATCCTAGCAATTCCACCTCATAAAAATAGATTGTTTCTTAAATTATTAAATAAGAAATTTTGATTGCGATTTAAAATAATAAAAACCTCAAAAAAATGTTTATTTATTAGGATGGAAATTACATGAAGTAATAAAAAGTTCATACAGTAAATATAATTATAACTTTGTGATGAGTGTTGTCGGCTTCTAAAAATTTAATTAAATTTTGAGAGTGAGTTAGGGAATGTATTATCTTTCACGGCGATACTTTTCCGAAATGAAAATCACAACTGATTCATTAAAATAATATTTAATTGTACAGTTATTTAAAGAAATAATCGTATATTTACTTTATCTAATTAAACTATTTAGATTTTATGTATTTTTTTTAATATAAAATAAAAAATTGAATTATTTATAAAGAGATATTGCTTTACAAACAAACCCGCCACTCTTAACAGTGTTGATGCTATCTGTTAAAATATCATTGTAAAGTAAATAAAAGAAGCGTTCTGATTTAATTAAAAAAATATCAGCTTTCCATCAATGGTAACAGAACACATTGTACTGCCAATCAATCTCATTCAAACCGGATAGAAAAATGTAAAAGTATTCTACGAAATTTGATTTATTTTACTCAATTTTTTTAACTGGACCAGTTTCGCTTTCTTCCGGTACCTTTATTCACATGAATTTAGGTGTGGCCCCAATCGGTGGACATCACAAAAGAAAGGAAACGTGAAAGTCGTAGAATTTAGTTCAAGTGCGCAATTTAAACAGCTCACTTTTATTTTCAATAACACGTTAATAAGAAAAACTTGTGTTTAAAATTATAGTGATGAGATTTGATTATAGATAGCTTTAAAAAAAATTATTTAGAGAAAACTAGTTACGAATCGCAATATACTTTTCCATATTTTCTTCATTTTCAACGTTTTTTTGATATTTTTCCCATTTTTATTATTTTCAAATTTTGATCAATTTAATTAATAAACACATTTCGTATAATAATACAATCAAAACACCTAATTAAACAAAAAATTGTTTTTGTATCAACCCTTCAATTTCCATTAAAATTTTCTATAACAAAAATTATGAATAATGTATAAGCATGTTAAAATTTCACTCACAAAAACTTCCATATTGTGTGAGTGTATTGAAAGGAGAAATTTTCATAAATGATATTAGTTAATATTTTGAAAGTTTATAAACAATCTGTTGCTCGATATATAATTGGCTTTAAAAATCACAAAAAAAAACATACCATTAAGTGACAGTTAAGTGAATTTACAAGAACACATTCATTTATTAAAATGAAAGTGAAATTTCAATAATTGACATGGTTCAAATAAAATTAGTGACGAAAAAGAAATGGTACAATTTAGTACACAATAAAATAAACTTCTTTCTCTCTGTGTATGTAGTATGTAAGTATTTCTCACTATACAGTTAACAATTAGTTTAAAGAGTGCAGAAATGCTATCATCGCAGCAAAAACAAACACGATGATTCCATTATAAAATTTCTAATTAGTACTGAATATTCATTAACATACTTTAAGTTTTTTTTCTTTCTTTTTATGTCAATACAAATTATCAAAGAAGTTGTTAACACGTTTCTGTTCTCTCTGTTCTCTTTGAAATTGCGATTATTTTTTTAAATGTTCGCATATTGTATGTGTGTGTATTTTATTTGATAAATGTGCTTTAAAGTTTAGCATCTGTCTAGCAAGTTAATAAAATAATTTTCAACTTTCTGATGTGAATTTACATAATATGAAGGGAAACGCGTATCCATTCCATTATATCGTTTTGAATCTAAACTTCTCACACAAATTTTAGCATACATGGGTATTCTCGCTATGCACACCCTTACAATATCATCCCCGTGTTAATCGATATATTATACATAACTACCTACCAAATCTTCTTACTATTAATGCTCGGTTTGTTCGCTATAAAAATTTAAAAAATCAATTTTTCAGTGGAAAATCACAAGAATTCAGAAATACATAGAACTTCTAGTATCCCAAATTATATAAATTTATAGAGTGCACTTTGCAATTTTCTTTTTAAATTTTAATCTTCTGCTGCAATTATTTATCCTTAATTGTTTGTTCAATTTTTATAACGTTTGTAGTAATTTTAACTTTGTTAATTAATTTTAAATGATTAATTATCTACCTAAAACGTCACAATCGCATGTTAGTTAGCTTTGATTACAAGCTAAATTTATTGCGAAACTGAAATCACATTATAGCTATTAAATTCAAGTTACCAATTCCAATGAACTGCGTAGTGAAATTAATTTAATTACAGCTTTAATCATAACTTTTAAAAATAAAACAATACAAAAAAAAATATCAATTTTAATTACAAAAGAAGTCAATGTCCCCAAACAATAAAATTGAAAATTTTTTATTATTATATTTAAAAAGTTGCATGTCACTTTTTAAGAATTTTCATCGCCAAATGTTTTTGAATGTCGTAGCAACTTCTTTTTTAAATCAGCTGACATTTGTGCTAATTTAGAGATAGTCTGATCGTGGAATAACTTTTTCTGCATCTTTTCAGTATGATACGCGCTTTTTAAATGCAACTACGACATAAAATCAATAACTATTTTATTTATATTTAGAAGTTATTATAAATTTTCTTTCGATATAAAGCTTAAGTATCTGATTATAATCTTTTCCTATTTCATACAGTTTTATTTTCTGATTTTTCATTTTATTTATCATTTCAAATAAAATGTAATATTAAATTTCAATCTAAGATCACTTTTGTATTAAGCAGACAATAAGAATGAAAATTCATTATTAAACGATACGTCTGAGGGATTAAAATCGTTCGTTGCATCCAATAAAGAATTCTATCATTTCTTTTATAAATCTCCAATACGTTTGTAAGTTGGTACTCAATTATAAATGTAAATTTAAAATATGTAAAGAATCTTCTTTCAAGTCTAAAGTTTTTCTTTTTTAAAAAATTGTAAATATAAATATGAGTATGTTTGCTGTTTAAATTAAAGATTATTGACTGAATATTTTGAGCTTTGAAAAGTAAAGTACATATTGCTTTTTTACAAATTATTGATTTGAATTGCATATACACGTAGTTATTAATAGTGGCAATAAAATTCATACATTTCAAACAGGATGAAAAACGAGGGAAATTGAATCGATACTTCGTAATTAAAGTTGGATTGAACGTCAAATTGGAAATACCTTCACCTACATATCACAAATTTGCAAGAAATTTTATAAAAACATATGTGGCTAATACGTGTAGAAAATTGGCTAAAAATAACAAGAATAACTAAAAAAAGGAAAGGAAACAACAAATATGCATGAACTATTGTAGAGTTCTTTAATGAATTTTTGTGTTTTATCTCTTTTAACAAACCTTTCAACATTTTAAATAATTTTACTGTTTAAAAATTTTATTAAATTTAATATGCTTATATCGCATCTATAAATTTCAATAAATCTAAATAAAAAAATTGCACATAAATCTCTAAAGACAGCTTTCAAAAGAAAATCGAACAGTTTTATGTTTATAAAGTTTCAAAAATAAAATGTAATACATAAAAAGATGCAATAAAAAGTAACAAGAAACTGAAAGTATTTGCATAACAAAAAAAAAGCCAACACATTGATATTTTCTAGGGTCAACTATCTCAATAAAACTAAACGACCAAAAATGGAAACCTTAAATTTCTCCTTACCCGAACCCCGATGGCGTAATAGGTGATATTTTTCCAATAGATACCGGAGTTTGCGAACGGATATTACCCCTTACTACTTGGCACATCCCTTATACACTCTAGTCTTCCTATTTTTTAAAAAGATAACATATGCCAACACTAAAAACCAATTTCCCACTTTAATTTCTTAATACACTTCATTTCTTATCCCAACAGAACTTATTTTTTGCAATGAGATATTACAGTAGACTGCATTAATTTCTAATTATGCGAGGGAATGCAGCTGGTGGAATCATTTATCTCGATTGCTGTTTGTAACTGAGAGGTACATTAATCATATTAACAAAAATTTATTAGGTGATCCTATGAACAGTGACAAAGAATTTTACTGAAAAAAATGACAAACTCTGAGTTAGTTTAAATAAATTTAAAACCATATTTTATCTATAGAGGCAGAGCATACATGCAGAATTAATTCCATAAACGAACTACCACCGTAAATACAGGAATTTACAAAAAATGCATGATATATCCACTTCATGTTTTAATTATTATTTAATGCGATTCTGGAGATAAATAGAAATTCAAATTAGTAAATTTCCATTACGGATTTATAATAAGTTCCTATCTATAGATTCGTAAATCAACTTGGACTATTAATAGCTATGCATAAATGGTATAATTCGAAGCCAATAAGCTCCTCTAGTTTAATTTACTTAACCTGTAATAACATTATTATCTATAATATTATATTAATTTACTATTGAACTATCAAATTCCTTTTAACTTGTGCCTTTGTGGTGTATAAGCCGATTTGGAATATTTATAATGCCCTAATAATGTATGTAGGAGTGGTTTGTTAAGAGTCTTGAGTTACATTGTTTCAGAAGTACTCTGGAGAAGAGTAAAGTTGAATAGTGCTCTTCTATGTAGCTATATACTTCTCTAGTTATTAAATTATTAAAACGAGAAAGCTCTAGAACAGAGTGGACCTGTCTTGTTATTTTTAATTGACAATTAAGCTCTTTCGTTTAAAGAAAATCAATACAACAAAGGGGTTAATTTTATTTTCTTGTTAATTTTTAATGAGTTGGGAGCTATACAATTATAAAATTGTTAGAATTATAATTTCAATTTATTATTTTTTAATCTTTTAAAACTTTTTCTCTTGATTTATCACAAAAACTCAGTAATTACTTTGCAACCTTTAACGAAAATGATGTTTTAGTATGAATTTCAGGTGATATTGCGATATAATTTTTTAATTTATTTTTAAGTTGATAATTTATTTGTAACTTTCTTTAATACATAAAAATCACATTAATGAGATTATATTATTTACCTTTTAGAAACGTAATTCTTTTTATTATGACGTAATTAGCATTTGAGTTATTTTTAAGTATATAAAAGTTAAATTAAATTACGACTAATATTAATCCCGCCAAGAAATATTTTACATTTGTAATGAATCCATTAAATGATATTTTAAAGTTAAATTGTTCACTTATTAAAAAAAAATAAAACGCTCGAGATAAATTCAAATTAGTTTAATTAGATCCAAAAGACTTCCTGGAATTCAAGTAGATAAATGTTTAAAGCTGGCATTGCAGCGTTAATGTCCATCTCAAGAGCGACAACGCGTACAACCGTGTGATTAACTTGTCTCCCCGTGGAATCCAATGAAATATGAGAAATTACTTCATCTTAAGAAAGCTAACAATGCTAAAACATTTAACTCTCACCCATATATATATATATATATATATATATATATATATATATATATATATATCATAATTAATAGTGCTTCGGGTTAATTATTCACAAATATTGGGCTAAATAACGTACTAATTACATGCAATTATTTTAATGATATGTTAAAGGATGGGAAATTACACGCATGCTCCTTGTTATATAAAGAAGGGTATCTGCAACAAGGATTTATTTGAGTTTATAAAATGGGGAGTGAAGAAGAAAATCCGAATTGGCGGGATGTTAAGTTGGGGACTGCTTTCATTCCCAATTTTAGAATCTTACGACTGTTTGGTTATTGGCCACCTGCGGAATCATCACGAATTTTAAGAAAAATTTACATAATTATAGCTTTTTTCTTCATTGGATTTGAATTTATTACTTACACAATTTCAGAATTGATTAATATTGTGTTATCGTTAGGAGATTTGGAGGAGGCTGTACAAGGTTTGTTCTTATTCTTAACCCATTTAGGGCAGGTGGTCAAGCTTTATTATTTTTATAAGAATAATATAAGAGTTAGAGCCCTATTGAACAGTTTGGAGCGTGATATATTCAAACCGAAAAATTATTTTCAATTTAAAATGATTGAGAACGCGATTCGTCAAGCGAAATTTGTGTTTTATTTTTTTATGTATATGGGATGGGGGACTTGTAGTTTGTGGGCGATATTTCCTTTTTTTGATTCTGGCAGTAATGGAGAGAAAATACTTCCATTGAGAGGTTATTACCCATTCAATACAAAAGTATCCCCCAATTATGAAATGGTTTTCGCATATCAGATATTAGCAACAACAATAAATGCGTCCACGAATATTAGCATGGACACAACGGTTTCAGGATTTGTGTGCCACGTATGCGGCCAATTAGATATATTGAACGATAAATTGTTGAAAATTAAAGAATACAGCGTGGAAAATTTGAAAAGGAAAAAACAATGTGCGAAATTAGAGGAAAATGAGATTTTGGATGATGAATTACAATTGGAAATGGATAGAATGTTACTGCATTGCATCGATCATCACAGAAATATCATTGAGTAAGTTTTTTTTTTCAATTCTTTGATATTAAAATTCTAACACTTTAAATGTTTTATAACTCTTTTATTTTTTATTTTTTAATTTGAGAAATCGGACAACAATTAATAATACTGAAAAAAAAATATAAAATATTTCTTATTATTAACAAATGCTATTAAATATTACAAAAATATGTGAAAAATTGCACTTACACAGCACACAAAATAAGCAACCAGTTAAGTGGACTAAAATTTATAAGATAGAAAATCGACTAGTATCTATCCCAATAGTGCAATATTTCACGTTTCACTCTTAAATTCTCTAAACCGCGTATGATAGTGGCTAGATCCCAGCTCATTTCATTTTTAATAAAACTCTTTCCTGTTAACAGCTTCATAAATATTAAAAGTTAACTGCACCATTCAGCTAAATTGAATATAATTCCAGGACATTAAAGTAACTGGAAAAATTAACGACATAATTTTCAAAAAGTTTAATCAAACCTTGAAATTTATTACGAACAATCTTTTTTTTTATTTGTAAATGAAGCAATAAATTCGATTTTAGACGGAATTTTCTAATATAAAGTTATTTGAGAAGGCCAAGTAAATTGCTCTTAAAACAAAGAAAATCGCCAAGAATAAATATTGTAGGGGGTAAGACAAGTATTCTACAAACATTGAAGACCAATCAGTACAAGTTTATTTAACCAACTATCCTAAAAATAAAGCAATCAGCTTTTAATTACAAAAAATCATCTTATTTTATTAAAAATGCTATTAAAGAAGTTGAGTTTACTAATAAATTTCTCATCATTTGTAATCTTATAAGCTTTTGTCCTTGTTAATCTAAAAAAAAAAGTGGTGAATGTCATGAATTGTGGTAGATTGCGAACAGGAACAGCATTAATAAAGTGTTTAAGCAGCTTACCCTATTTGCAACTTTATAGCTTTTTTTGTGGTAATAGATTACTAAACGACGATTCTGTATCGGATGGAGAATAGCAATTTGCACGATAAAACTGTACATTTTACGATTTATTTTCAATCCATTAGGTTTTAAAACTTTCTATTAATCCAGTGGTAGTTTCATGCAATGCACTTACATTTTATTCATTTCTAAATTTATATCTTCAAACGTGATTTTAAATTATTACTAGCAATTCATACGATTTAGAATTTCATGATTTATTTCAATTTCTTATTTAGAAATTGTAAATTTGTGGTTTTTAAAATAATAATTATTAATTACATTTTTAATTAAAATAATAATTAATAATTATATTTTTAACTAAACATTTTTTTCAAACTATGGTCTACTTTTTCTCACTTTACTCTTTTATATCTTATTTTTCAGATATACAAATGAAATTGGAGAACTCTTCAATGTTGGCATCTTCGGTCAATTTGCGGTTGGAACTGTAATTATCTGTTTAACAATGTTTAAATTAACATTGGTAAGTATGTGATATTTCATATAAATTATAAACAATTATATTCAATAGTGAATATTTCTCATTTTATGATTAATGCATTCATTGTTATAAAATATAAATCAAAATAAAATAGAAACGAGAGACAAATCATTCAATGCAGTTTGTTAATTAGATTTCTATAATAAATCATTTTATTATAAATAAAACTGAATTTAATTTTGTTTTGATGTATATTCAAATTTGTTTTCACATAAATTTGCACCATGAAAATAATTAAATTCCGAAGCGGATATCTCATTGTGAAATTTATTTCTTTTCAAATTTTCTTTAATTAAATTTCGTTTCAATCTTGATACATGTTTACACCGTTACTTATATTTTCATACAATAAAAAAGCTGCACGCCTGGGAGCTTCAAGCACCCAGGTTAGGAAACAATGTGACTTGCAGCGCCATCTTTGAAACTTACCAAACATATCAAACGATCTTTATATACACATTATATATTTAAAATAAAATTCTAAATGTATTTTGTTATAAATTTAAGAAAAAAAATAATACATTTAATTTAGATGAAGAGATAACATCCTTGTTATTCCTTGTTATTAATCAAATGAAACTTATAAACAATAAATCCTTTTATCTTTTATTAAACTTTCTACATTTAAACCGATTATTTAACTTTCACGGTTTACTTTTTAGTTGCTTCCTCTTCGCAACAAAAGTTAAATTGTATTTCATTGCAGTTTTGCATTTAAAATTTCTTTCCGTTTATTACGACTTAATTGTCAACGTTTTGTTACAT
>JAODAH020047825.1:0-15018 GCA_027574865.2 Coproporus ventriculus | reverse complement strand
ATATTTTCTATGCGGAAGGTAATGATTCAAAAATTTTGTGAGACTGTTAACACTAAAAAGAAGAATTAAATCGAAAGTTATTTGCAATTACTTTAATGAATATTAATAATTTCAATTGATTAATTTTATTTTATTGATATGTTATTTAATAATATTCTTTTAAAAGATTGAAAAATTTATCATTGGCAATCTACTAATGCTGAATGCAGTAGGACGGATTGTACTGAAAATGTATGCGGGTAGTAACACTATACCTTCCATTTTTAACTATAAATGATAAAAAAAATTAAAATTAGTTAATAAAAAATTGAATTTGATATGTTTAGTAATAATATCATATCATATGACCACATTGAGTTAATTATGTGTTTTGAATTTGTTGAACTATAAGGGAAGATGAATGAACAGCATTATATTTCATGTTTGCAAGTGGTAAATTTTGCTCACTTAACTGTATTATTTGTTATTGCGTGCACAAATGTGTTACTATCATTTACAATTTAACATAAATTGAAAATGTCACGGAATTTATGAAATAAACTTAAATAAATGAATTTTTAAAGCAGTTTTCTGAAATCTGGGAATAACTAAATATGTTGCACAGAAAAATTTACGAGGTAAAGCAATATTTGTGATTATAAAATAAAATCGGAGGAAGAAAAATTGGAAGAAATTTTATAATGCGCTCACTATAGAATTTGTTTGAATGTTATAATGAGCTTATTATGATTGTCTTTTAAAATGCCTTTTTTCAATTAAATTATTTCATTTTAAATGTTTTGATATAAAATTTGTTGTTGTATTTTTATCTAAAAAGGTTTAAAAAATTATAAATATAAAAACAATTTATTGTCCAATATTATTTGATTTTGAAGCATAAAATTATGACCATCCATTCTATACAAAGTAATTTCATTTTATAAAAAATGAACTAAATAACTTTGTGGAATTTATCAATGAGAATTACTGTATAAAATTCATAAAATACAATTTTTAAAATATGAAAACACTTCACTTGGTCGTT
Source organism: Coproporus ventriculus (assembly GCA_027574865.2). Taxonomy (NCBI): domain Eukaryota; kingdom Metazoa; phylum Arthropoda; class Insecta; order Coleoptera; family Staphylinidae; genus Coproporus; species Coproporus ventriculus. Next base: position 13,994 of record JAODAH020047825.1, on the reverse strand, counting down.
ATTGCATTCTTATCACAAATAATTGCGTCTTTATTACATGTAATTTACTTATATACATTTTGTTTATATTTAAATATGGCTCTTCTTTTTTTTGTAGAAAAGAATATTTCGACCTTCGTAGATTTAACGAAGAGATTAATTAGAAAATTCAACAGTTGCTTTAAAAATAAAAATAAAATATAACGCGCGCACAAAGTAAAACGGATAAGAAATCAGCAATGTTAATTGCAATCTTTGAACGCACTTCAATTTCTTAACGAGATTCTTTTTATGTAAATAAAAAATTCATCAGTCGAGGTAAATTTAAAAGACACCAGTTTATGTTGAATACACGTATCTACATAAAATTTCAGTTGGCCGGACAATAATCGTTGCTTTTTAGTTTAATTTTTTTATTTTTATAAAACTTTCTTAAGAATAAAATATGAAAATATTATGATTGATGTTGTTTGAAACTTTGTGCAGCGTTATATGTATCGATTGTAGTTAACTGAAGAATTTCTATGCCCAAACTGTCTTTTAGATAATACGCTTTAGCACACTTGTAGTTTTGAATTTATATATCGAAACTTTGTTATTGACTAAGTTATTATGCGAGTAAGGAGGTATCTTCAATGGAACGAATGTTGCAGAGCATGTAACGTATGATCTTTGACATCAGGACTCCATTTATTAGCTGTAACAACACACCTCCATTAGTATACTCAACGTACGTGAGAATCAGACGTATTATTACCTTTGTAATACATCTCCTTGTACATACTGGGACAGCTGCTCTGTAATATTAAATACAAAAATTAATCACTACAAACATTATTTTTTTCCGAATTTTCAACTTATAATGAGTGGGATGAAGATGAAATGATTGGGGTTTAATTTGATGGAAAGAGATGGAATGATGGAAAATTTGAAATTTCTTTATTTTCATCAATTTTCAAAATTCTTAAAAAATTCCAAAACCGTATTGAACGTATTAAAAATAGAAAAGAAATTTTTTTAGATTTTTCATTAATTTATATTTTATAAAAAATAAAAAAAGAAAAATTATCGGAAGCAGTATAATTGAGTGCGAATTAGTTTATAAATTGAACGTGAATATTTCGTGCGATGCTTATTTAAAAATATCCCTCTGCCATATTCGTATGGCAAACAAAATAGTTTGAAAAACAGTTTACCGCAAATACATGTTCAGTTGAATCAACGCTGCCTGGTTTCCAATTTCCGGATTTTGTGAACGTATACCAGTTTTGGAATATTTAGATTGGTTAGATTCACATTGGTGTAATTCTGGCCAGTGTGTGTTTCTCATTTCCGCACAGTTATACTTTACCGATTCTGTTTCCGGTTCTAAATTTTCATTCTTAGCTCCATTCAAAGCACGTACTGCATTTACTCCATTAGCGCATTCGCATTAAAATGCAACGATTATACCGTTATAATTACTAAATAAACTACTCTTTAACTATCCCCATTCCCATATTTTTATATTTACTTTTTAATAAATGAAAGTATACTGCACTGCTTGAAAGCATCGATTTTCGAGAAAATTTCCAACATATTACGATATTGTGCATTGAAAATTTTTTTTAAAAGGGCTAATTAATCATCCCATGGCGATATGAGCGTTATTACGTACATTAATTTATCTTAAAATAATGTAAATCAAGATAAATTGTTTCATTTCATTTGGTATTGTGTTGAAAAGTTCCATGGGCCTAAAAATATAACGATGCTGATAAATACGTCAATTAAATAAAACATAAACGCTTTTCGATATAAATATTAATAGCATGTGCTGTTCGCTTTTTCGCGCACGTATAAGATTAATGACCTATTTAGATTATATGCGAGAATAAAACAAACTGATGAATGTTTCCTGAAAGTTGGGCTTTTGGGAAATGGGAATAATTTTACGCGGAGCAGTTTTCAAAACGGATGCGACGGCAATTGACTTTCTACTCGATAATGATTACGATTTTCTTCCGAGGAAATATACTTAAAGCCGGTTTAAACGTTACACGCTTCAAATTTACAATTTTTCATGTGTACTCTATAAAATTTTATTTCCGGTAATATACACACATCTAGCAGATATCTATAATTTTTCGCGTATATAAAATTTTAATATAATTTATGATATATTTCGGAAATACGTAAAATAACTTTTGAAATAATAAAAATATATCACCCGGAATTTAAATAAAATTTATATGAAACAAGATTTTATATAATATTAATTTTTTTATTTTTAAATTTATTTTTGTTACGTTAATTAAATTGGTAAGGGATTTAATTAATGTAAGGTGCCGCCTAGATGTATGTTTGGTTGCATACGATACACATATATGAATTTTTATCACTTATTATAATAGTAGAAGCAAAATAGATACTTTAATGTAGTACATATATTATAAATAGAACGTACAATTTCCATGTAAATTTCAATGGCCGGCTTAAATAAAACGAATTGTGTTTATGTGCTAGCAATTTACACCTGAACTGGCTTGTGATAATAAGTATTCTTCATCATTTAGAGGCATCGATGGTTTTAATCCACCGTAAATTAGTCCACAGTAATTTCTGTAGGATTTGTTTTAAATCCTTATGTGAAAATATCGGCTCTAGTGCATGTGTGTGTATGACAGCACATATTCATGTAAAATGAGAAGCGGCGAAAAATATGACACATAATAAATCACAAGCTAATTCTATATAATACACACATATAAATTTATCGGTCATATTCCGGTCGCACCTTAGTTTCAATTACCGATTTCTCTATAGAAGTCCCATTAAGTAAGCCTTTCTCTAGGGACTAAGAAAGCCATCTATCACTAGCAAGGACCTGGCTCGGGGCATGCAAAGTGCACATTAGCACCGCACTTTAGATGTATATAAGCGGCGATTTTCTGCCCAAGATATAACTTATCTTAAGTTACGCCATTTATTTTTACATTTAAAATATTTTTATATGTACAAACGTTTCAGTGGGTGTAATACTGCAGATTTATAATCATTAATAGTGAAAACGCGTTTAAAAAAATAAATAGAAAGTTTCTTATCAAACAAAGTAAAGGAGCTTAACTACAAGGATATAATTAATGCCGCCATCGTCTAAAGTTACAATTATATTTACGGTAATTTTCAAACAAAATTATTACAATTAAATATGTATTAGTTAATTAGCCTCGGAATTACAGCAGAGCGAACATGTATTTGTAAATTTTCTTTGAAATTCCAAATTAGTCGCATTATTATTCCATAAGGGGATCTTTAAATAACGAATTTTCCTTTATACGTCAGTGGGAACGAGCAAGGTACGGTACGTGTAGGAACACAGATAGGACAAGAGATTTAAATTAATAAAATAGTTATGGAAGCATATTGTAAATCCACATGTGGATAACAAGGGATGGTATTATAAGGGATTTCTAGTGCTAAATCGTTACTGACAGCTTTGATCTTCACTCAAATGTAAGCGAGCGATCTTTATTTAAATTGCGTTATAATATTTCCTACATAAATTACTTTCCAAAACATTACAATTATAACATTTACTAACTAAATTATTTTTTTTAATGATTGAAAAAGTTATGCACGCGAATAAAATTGAATGTTTACATAGCGAAATAAATAAATAAAATGTTGAATGTTGAATGTAAAAACTTTTTGTTGCCTTTCGGTTTTTGGGCTTTAAGTATTTTAAAAGTATATTATTTTGGTTTCAGAATACAAAATGGATGAACTGAAATTCCGGCTTTATATACACTTATGTCAAAATCAAAAAGTTCGAATGTGTTTTTATTATTTTATTTGTTGAAAAAGAAACTTTATTGAAAGATATTATCTATGTAAGAGCATTATGTAAATATTTAAAACTTGTTGCTATAGACAACCAGTAAGTGGTTTTAGAAAATGCGAACAGTTCAGTCTGATATAACCCGCATTCTACAGACTGAATTAAACTTTTCCGTATAAATTTTAAGTGTACACTACTTACACTTACCTGTTGGTTTTGAAAATTAATATTCGTGCGAACAGTTCTATGGTGTAAGGGCTGTAAGGGACGCGCGTTGTTTCCTAACGGCGCTTTTGGTGCGTCTTCAGAACCCTGCATCAACTTTCTTAAAGCGTATAACTGAAAAAGAAAAAAAAAGAAACGTTAATTAGTATCATATGTTTGTTATAAAATTTTACAATTTTACAATGACAAAAAGTGTTACTCCTAAAATTGTGAAACTGACTAAATTACAGTGTGTAAATATACATCAGCAACAGATGTTGTGTAAATTAAATTATAATAAAAATTTCAATGAAAAATAATAAACAATGGCTTTACATATGTAGCACGTTTTATTAACATTCATTTTGATTAATATGCAAAGTGCGTAATTTGAATGATCTCGTTAGTTGTCAAGAGAGGACGAAAAAGGATCATGACAACTCTCTCTGAACGTGCTGACCGAGAATGTGGGCCAGGAAACAGGAATGAAAACCACCCAGCTCACGTTGCGTCCCCTGTCTGCACTGTCCCAGGAGGGTCATTTTAGGGGCCACTGTCCCTATGCGGATTGATAAATGTGGAAATGGCTATTCGGTGTTAACCAGATTACTTCGATTAATTGTGGCTCCTGTAAATTGATTACAATTTGATTACGCTGAATTTTTATATTATCAGACCCCCGGGATGTATTAAGTTCCACAATTTATTTTCATTAGGAACAACCCCCGCTCATGATTTATTATCACTCATACATCTAAGAAAATTAAACACTTACCTTCCACAAATTATAATTGATTAACTCAAATAGTTATCGATTTATATATTTCGGTGGAAATAAATTGATTTATTTAAACCTAATTTTATCTACAGTTATATTAATAACTGGATGAATATTTAATATTGAAATCGTGTCGGCAGTTCGAATAACAAGTGCTTTTATCTATTCGTTAAATAAATATAATTGATTATCATCATGTAGCTGTACCAGCATTCCACAATTCATTATTAATTGACATTAAAAATTGCATCATATCAGTTATGATTGAAATTTCATTTTAATTTCTATGTTATGACATTTTTGTAATTAAAAACTTATCTCTTTTAATCGTCCGATATAGAAATTTTAGACTAAACTTAAAAAACATAACTGACACTCCATTTTTTTTACAACGAATCATCCGGTTTGCGAGATGTGAATAAGACTTGAAAAAATCGAAGGGACAATGGTGGATGAACGAATATAAAAAAATTTGTTATCAAATGAACAAATAATGTATACATATACATATTAAACTATCAGAGTCTCGGTTTACCCCATAAATGTTTATTATCACTTAAGAGATTGTTTAGAGCGTGAACTTTTTTATTGCTTTACATTTTCTGTACGTGTTGAACATGAAATAATTCAGTAAGGACCTATCCTGGCTCTGATCCAGGTGGGAATTCCAGAGGGATAAAATGAAATTACCGCGGATTGTGTTTATTTTACTGTTCTAATACCCTCAGTAAATTATTTACCTAATAATGAGATTCCTTTGCACTTTTACTTATTACATTAACTTTTTTTTTAATTTGGAACGAAAAATTATTTAAAAAAAAAATAATTTCATGTGTATCGATCAAATATAAAGCTTGCTGCTTATATGTAATAAAAAAAATGGGACGCGAATGGTGCGCAGGGTTTCCAATAAAAAACGATCTCCTCCACTTGATGAAGCACAGTCAAATTATTATCGTTATCGAAATAATGAACTAAAAAATAGCGATTAACGATGTAGATAGATTCACCGGTTTCCAATCGATATCCGTGCATTGCAATAAAACAACGGGTGTGAATGTGAATTGCATGTAAGTTAATCTAAACCAAATTTACGATATGCCGTAAATTTCTGTAGTAACAACCGCTTCATTGAAAAAAAAATTAAATTAAATTAAAATAAGAAATATTTTATTGTAACATTTTGTGCTAGATTTTATTCCCAGATCGCATAAGTGTTGTAAAATAAAAGTCACATCACCCATCATCACATATTAAATTTATTCAGAGCGCGAAAGCTTCATGTTTTCTGCTTGTATCCGATGTGATGTTTTAGCACCTGGACATTTTCCCTTATAAATGCCTAAGGGCTAACGAATTATTAGTTACATTTACAGGACAAAATTCAATATTTATACATTGAAATTGTTACGTTAAAAAAAAATTATTTCATTGTAAAGTTAAAATTTAAAAAAAAAACTGTTTTTTTTTTAATTTTGTTTAAAATTTAATGAAGATCTTAATAAATAATTTTTTTATCAATGATTTATTTATGAGTTTCATTAAAGCATCTTATAATAAAAAATTAAAATCTCTTCTCAAAGGAATTTTGTGTTAATTTTTGAGGAGCAAATAAACTTTCTGAAGCTTTTTACCATTATTTCTTACAAAAAAAAAGAAAAATATTAAATTATAACCTTGTAATATAATTTTAATTAAACATAACTATAAAAAATGATAACGACACCGCATTTCCTATTTAGGGATCCTTTTACGGTGTATTTGAATTTTACGATGGATCATATAAGTTATATTGCATACATTCGATTAAGTCATCTACAATGTGTCTAGACGTTTAATCAGGTTTTTACGATTCGCATGAAGTTAAAATTACACAATTTAATTGATTAATTAATTAAGATATATTTGAAAACTCACCTCTTGTTTTGTTATATAAATAGGTTTGTTGAGGATGATCCAAATCGTCGTCTCCCAACATCCTGGATGTGTTGTAGAACCTTCGTAAGTCATAAAATGCTCTGTATTTGGCAGTAGACTTTTTAAAGATAAATGCTTTATTGGATTTGATGCTCCTGTAAAAAGATATTAATAATTTTTATTTTTTAAATATTTTTTTGTTAATTTATCTAATATAAGAAAAATGTTTAAGAAACGCGTGTAATATTTCATCAGGGCGTTATTCCCTCCTTTCAAAATTAGTACAAGCCGGAGAAAATATATGATCTCCTTTTTATAAGGTTTTTTTTTTTGAAAAGATAACATGTAAATCAACTTAAAAGTGTCTTCATTAAATTCCAAGATAACTTTATTTTTATCACGAAAACTGCTCCAAGTCGCGGAATTAAAAAGGCTCGTTCGAAAATGAGACATGCGAAGACAGTTTAAAAAATAGGGAGGAAAAATCTCATCCACTCTTTTAATATTTATCTCTTTTGGGAGAGTTATGCAAAGTCACCGGGATTTAATGAACATCTTTTATGTTTGAATTTACATAATATTTTTCGGGCTTTTGATATACAAGGAATAAGTTTGTTTGATAGGTTTTCCATAAATTGCTCTATTTACATGCTTATTTATTATGTAAAGTTATAAAAGGTGCCCTATAACATTCCGCCCCTTTTCATTAAATTTTTATATAATATTTTGTATGAAAGTTTTTAATTAAGGAACTTTCAAAACCAATTTTAATTTATAGAAGAATATATTTCAAAAACCATTCAATAGGAAATGGAATATTGCAATTTCTTTCAAAAAAATAAAAAGAAACCTTTTAAATCTAAAATTGAATGTAAGTACTTATTAAAAATCTTAATGCATCTTTTTTTAATTTAATAAACATCTAAAGACGATTTAAACTTGACTTTCTTTTAGATAATCTTATTTCAGAGAGGTAAAATGAATTATTATATGAAATTTTCATAGGATATACACCAAGCAAATTCTTTCTGCACTGATTGGGTTCATTTTAGAATTTCAAACAAACTTTAAAGAAGTCAAACAGACTCCTGATGATTTTTAAAAAGAATTCACGTCGCTTCCGAGTGCCCCTTTCCTTAATGAAATAAATATTTCATTTATTCGACAGCGCTTTTCACACGGATGATGTTTATATCATTTCAAAATTTTATTCATTCAATCATTTTTGTGGTAATAACATACATTTCTATCAAATTTAATTTTATTCGCCGAAAATACTTTTGTTTATTTAATTAAAATTAAAAGGAAATATGTTGAGTATGATTTTTTGTTTGTTTTTTGTTATTAACTTTGATTAAATATTTTTCTTAAATATTATAGGGTTTCTAATATTTACATAAAAATATTTCATGACTGTGTATACTGAAATGTTAAAAGAGATATTGCAAAAACGAGTGCAAATAAAATGTAATTAAACATTTATGTTCAATTTGTAGGTCGTTTGATACTGTAATGTAAAATTTTGCAGAGGAAAAAAATTATTTTATAAAAAATTTGTATTTAAGTCTCAAAAATAGTAGTAGAAGTGAGTTGTAACAATGACAGATTGTATGCGGTAGAAAGAGGTCGAATAAGAGAAAATTTGAGATTTCTTCGATTTTTATTAAAAATTTTCCTAGCAATTTTTTCCTAATTTTCGTTTTTCCATGAGTGGAAGTAAAATGTAACGATGGTGGATCGTGTATGTTAGAAAGAGTTGGAATAATAGAATTTAATAAATAATAAAAATTGTTTGGTATAGAAAGCTGTTTGTTTAAATAATTTTTTTTACTATTAAGCCATAAATAATTCACATTTCCTTTTTTTACTTTGGATAAAAAAGTGTTGTAAGTGTATTAATTTATTTATCAATTTCAAGTCAAATTATGCATAAATGTTAATATTGCTGCCTACCCAACATACTCAACTTAGCTGACATTAGTTAATTAATTACTTTTAGATGAATTAAAAATATAAATTGATAGCCCATAGTCAATTAAGCAATAAAGCACACATCATTAACTTAATAATACTCTGATATCGCAGTAATTTATTGAACCCAATGCAATTTAATTAAGATTCTTATATGTGTATAATATAGTGAGCTAGATAATTATTAATATAAAATTATAAAGAAAATATTATTAAGGGATATTCTAGATGCATCGACCCTCAATCTCACGTTGCAAAAACCTCTTTGCCATTGCCAATCCGATTACGTTACGCTTTACACCTTTGCACTGTAGCTCTAAAAGCTAAGTTTATAGACCTAGGTATATTGAAAAGTAACACCGTTCCCCTAAAAACCTCTTTATATTTCAATTTATATGTAATTTAAACAATTAGAGCATTTCATTTCTCTCCAAAAAAGAAATAGATAAAAGTAATTTTATTCGAAAATTGAAGTTTATGATTGTATAAAATGAAAAGGTCGTTATATTTCAAGTACACAAATGTAAAATTGAAAACATAGTTTTGTTTATTTGTAGATAGTTATAAGTAATATTCCCGGCGACTTCGCAATAAAATTTAATAAATTACCTGTAAAAATCGTGCTATTTCACTTAACGATCATATTCTAAATATATTATATGTGGATGTGGGACACAAAGAAAGCTTTTAGTATGGCATTAAGTAAATATTCATACATAATGTAAGTCGTTATTATGTAAATAAATGCACAATCTTAATGTCAATGATATAATTCAAGACATTTGCATGCGAATGGCGGGAGTAACTTACTTTTTTCAGACATTTCTGACATATATAAAGACGATCGTTAATGGTGTAATTTTACTTCTGACGTTGAATATGTTTATTATTTGTAATTGTGGTTTAGTTTTAAATATATTTATTTTACTTCTTTCTAACTTTTTCATGTGCCATTTTGAAAATTGTGCCGCCTTAAATGTAAGACGTGAACGAAGCGTTTAATTATGAAAGAGAATGTTCGATAATAGAATTATGTTTTTGTAATAAGATTTATGGTTTTACATTAACATCAACCTCAGGATTTTCTATATAAAAGAAAACGTAACATAAAGCTCCCATTCGAGCAATATAAAGGAATAAAAAGTGAATAAGAGGAAAAGCATAAGTATAAACCATGCAACATTAGTCAGATTGGTGGTGGGCTGTCTACCGGATAATGGCGATCATTTTTAAGAGAGTTGAATCTGAATGCAACCTCAATTTGTAAACGGTGACGCTCACCTATTTATTCACATGACAGTAGAGCCGGTAATATAGCCGCCGTTCACAAGGAACGCATTACCAGCCGACCTATGCAGACCTATGGGAATCAAGTAATGCACTCAATGATGGATTTCTGAGCGTCGGCGTATACTTAATCCGATGGGATTAACACCTGCTCGCGGTTTATACTGCCTGATTAAATGTAATGCTACACTTGTATAGTGTCGCCTACATCCAACTCACAGTTTATGTTTAAGTTACTAATCCAGTATATTAGCTTCCATACTACCTCCTTCCTCCACCCCTACACAACCATGTATATTTGCACGTTCTCAGTATTTTCTATTTAACTACTTAATACTTAATCTCCTTTTATAAATACAAATTCCTAATGATATTAACTATATTAACTGGATAAACAAAGCGATCTTGTTTAATTTCTATTACACAACATCTTTACATACAAAAGAAGAATCTAGAGGTTGAACGAATTAAGAAAATGGTTTTATTACAACTTATACACCTACATTTAATAAATTAATTCTATTTTATTAAAAAAAATTCGTTTTAATTATGGTCGTCCCATTTAAAAATCAATAATTCCCCGAGAAAATCAATTTGCGAGTTTCAATAGTTTCGGAGAACTGAATGGAAATGGGCGCTAGGGTGAATTCACCCTTATTAATAATAAAATTAGAACTTGCGTAATTATAATATAGTAGACTTTAGCAAGAGTAGGATAGGTTCGACCATTAGGTTGGTTGCAACTTGTTGAGATATGTATTATTGTTATAGGCTAGTTTACACCGCGCTCTGATCTCATTACAAAGTTTGAATCATTTTGCATGATTGAATTATATTACTCCTCACCTAGGAGCCCCAACATATTCCCACATCCAGCCGAGATGCATCAGATAGTTTACAAACCACATTACATGCCGTTTCATCTACCTAATTTAAATTTAATACGAATTTACACGGAAAATATTAATAAACGAAATATTTTAGATAATTAACCATTAATTATTTCACAGCCATGTCAAATATAAAAGAAATTGGTAATGGTATTTTAATAAGTCCTAATTGAAGAATTCTGTCAGATACATTTCATTAAATAAGGCTCCTAGTATTAGGTACATGTATACATACACACTTACATTCTTTTGCACGCGACTGAATCTAAATACCGTGTCATAAATATTATGACCGTATATACTACTCTAGGAATATAAAATGGCGTGACTGTTATGATTGAACACTTGTATAATTAGCTATAAATCAAAATATATTTACAGTAATACAAGATTACTTTTAACATATTTAATTTTGTACGAGTTGCAACTACCAGGAAACATTTCTATTTTCCATATTGAAAAATGTATGCGTTGCATGAAAAATGCAAGTGATACAATTTTAATTAAAAAAAAATATATATTCAATGTTTCAATTAACTTAATCATCAGATAATCTGTAAATTTAAAATGATATAATGATTCTAAAAATGCAATAATAAAATATGAGTGTTAAATCATAAATGTACGAGTTAGATTGGATGGAAAATGTATAGGGTTAGCTGAAAATTTTAATATTATTTCCCAAGGGGAAATATAAGAGTTAAATTGTAAGTTGAATATACTCCGCACTGCGATATATTTTTAAAAAATATCTAGCACATATTTTAATATAAAAGTTAAAGACCAACAAAGATATCTAACAGATAAAACTATTGTTGAAAGTAGTTGGGGAGGTCTATAGAAATGTAAATGTACAAGAATGTCATATATTCACATGTGTGCAGTTAATATGAAAAATGTGTAGAAAAGTATTTCTGACAGCCAGTTCAGTTTGTGGAGTGATGTAAAACTCGCGCGCCGTATGTCATCGCAAATGACGTATACAAAACGAAAAGTATAAACCCGGTATGTTCTTTAAGAGCTACAAATGATTTCAAATCTTTTTTTATACGTTTTTGGTACTGTGAAAAATGTTCTACATGCCGGGGCAGCGCACTAATAAATTGTTTCTTACAATGAAATCTTGAAGAAAATGATGAACAATAAAATAAAACTTTTTCTTAAATTTTTTTTTTCTTTCTCTTTTCTCGTATTCGCTCTTAGCGTTGAATATTTTACGACACACTTTCCACTTCCGGTTGCCTTATTTATAAACTCTACTTACAAACCAATTCTTACTAACAGTTAGTGTAGAAAACGTAAATTTCAATACATTTGGAATTAAAGTGCAATTTATTTAACATAAAATTTGGAGTACAATAGGAAACATTCCTTAATCGGAACTTTTCATTTAATAAATAAATCTCAATTTTGTTTTGTTTTGTTTTGTTTTTATTAAAAATGAAACTAGAAACGAATTGTAAATACTTAGTCGCATGATAAATGAAAATACATATTTGAGAATTTTTATATTTGTATAAAAATATACGTCTTCTCAAATCTCTTAAATAAATACAAGTAACAATTGTTGTCAGCTTGGCTGAGTGCTGCTTGTATAACGGTCCGATGGGACGTAAATAAGGATATGTATGCGCTACTTGTCATTGTCACATTTTCTATGCGGAGAACGCTCTTCAAATCTCTGTTCAATCTCCAAGCTTTTAAACTAATACACCACCATCTGATGCTTTTTATTTTTCAAAAAAAAAAAAAAATAATTCTTGCCGTTTTTCGAATCAATTTATTACGAATTAAAAATTAAGTTTTGCAAATTAAAATTTTTCCCATGCGCGCAGTTTTAATTAAGAATTCTTCAATTTACCTCAGAATTAGTAGCCATTTACGTGAACATTTTATGAATTTATTCAACAAAGGGCACTTCACTTCTAGAGAGCTGTTCTAGTGTTAAAAAGGCAACGAATGCAATTACACTAGTCAGTCTCAGCTGGGACTTGAATATTAGAGTAGCAAATGTGTATGACGAAATGCAACAAAAATAAAAAGCAACAACTCACATTCATATTAATATAGTTGTACATTTAATAACATTTTTATGTTAGCTATATAAATGAAGAAATGTAAATTATATATCTAAGGCTTGTTGCATTTTAAAATTAAATTATTATTATTATTATGCTGACCAAGAAAAAGAGGATCGAGTGGGAACAGTCCCAAATAATTTTTTGGAAATCATTACTCTAATCCCGAAAATTTTTGTATAAAAATAAATAAATGTTTAAATAATCGAATTATGATTCTTGTATTTGATGAATGAATTAATACAAATTGCGCACATACACACAATGAAGGGATATAGTATGATGGTCGTTAAGATAGATAGACTAAATATAATTATTGCTGTGAAATTTATAGCAGTTTGCATCCTAGAAATAGATTTATACTGTATTATTATAGTACAATCCGGCTCGACGCAATAATAAACGCGACAATTGATATTTATCATCGGGTCTCGCGCACCGTTGTTTGCAATACTAACGATACCGCAAGAGAAATGAATTGTCCAAATGTTTATTATTAATTGCATTTAGTTTATCGGTCTTCTGGGGTGCACTTGAATTGATTCAGGTTCGATTACAATAGACTCTAATAACCTAAATTTGATTAAATTTCAATTTATTGCGATCTTGCATCTCTAAATGTTTGTAATAGTCTCGAAAATTGTGGAATTGATCAACAGTTATTTTTTTTATATGTATGTATAAAATTAATGAAAATAAATAAAATCCGAAGGTGATAAAAGTAAATGAAAATAATAAACCAGGATTCTGTATATGTATGAAAACTACCGAGGTATAAAACGTTGAATTGATTATATTAGAGTTCGTGTGCGCAAATCGATCGAACGAAAGAAACAGAAGCGACCCCCCTTTTAAATATGTAATTTAATAGCAATAAAGCTCCCCCCTATTTTAAACGTCTACTTAGATTCTATTGATCTCTAGGATTTTTATTGCAAGCAATTTTTACTAAAATCAACAAAGTTATCGTTTTCAAGGTACTTCAACAACATTGGGGGTATGAGTTTATCTATTAAATTGCACATAATTATGTAAAAATTAATAATAAAAAATATATTTCTAATGATAGT
>JAODAH020047798.1:0-13887 GCA_027574865.2 Coproporus ventriculus | reverse complement strand
TTTTTAGAAAAAGGAAATTTATTTTAATAAAAAAAAATCTAAAATAATTTGTAAATAAAATCATTAAAGCAATTGAATTTAATTAGAAATTCCATATTAATTTAAGCTGGATGTAGTTTTAGATCAAGCTTCTTAAAAGGATTAAAATAAATCAATTCACAAAACGTAAGTCATCAATTTAACTTTTTTATTTTTGTAAGTGCATTGAATATAAATTAATTTTTTGGCTGTGTTTTTATCAACAGCAGTAACATTTTATAATTAATCTTAATTAAAAAATAAAACTTTCAAATCGAAAAAGCAATCTCACAATGATCCCGAACAAACGATCTGATAATTAAGAAAGATTTGAAATTATTTTAAAAGATCTATCAAATTTGTGTCCGCCTATCCATATCTCAAAGTGAGTGACGGGAGGACTGATTGAATGGACATTCCCGTAGCGTGTAAGAAAAAAAAAGCGCGCGACTGATTAGCAAGATTTGTAGAGTAAATTGTGGATATAAAAAATATCGCTGCAGGTTCTGTTCCGGACAATTTGACGTTTAACCAGCCGTATCGCTACTGAATTTGTTACGTGTACAATCATCTTGAAGGATTGAATAGATTTTGCGGGAGTAATTGCCTTTTTAATTGGGTGCCGTTTTTATTGCAACTATAAAATGAAATTGACTAATTAATATATGCAGATGTAAGGTTCGTATTATTATCCAGCCGGGTGATTGATATTTAGTGTTTTTATAGAGATATATTGTAAACATTTTATTGAATTATCTGTGGAGATAGAGCATTGTATGCAGCGGGTGTAATAAATAAATAAATAGCTTTTATGCCAAACCGTTTGAAGTTACAGCCGACATAAATTCTAATCAAAAGTATTGTATCTAGTGTATGTTATTACTACATAAATGTTTATTTATGTAGCGCGATATTTCGCCGAGATACCAAGTTGCGTTTTATTGCGACTCTCCAGATCAATCTGCGAAATTATTTAATTTGGAAACCTGAAACGATCAAGTTTAATTAAGGTGTGCAAAAAAAGCCTACGCATCCCATCGGCTGTTCTGTCATGTTTGTATTAGTTTCAAAAAGAGGATTAATTATTCGAAGATGTAGATTTTCCAGGTTAATCAATTTACTATTTTATTCGCGCCGATCGAGCAAATACGACAGTCAACTGATTTTATCTCGATGGTAACATTCTTGCGATTCGCTCTTAATTCCCAGAGATAATCTCACTAATAGTGTCGGTTAAAAGTGTTAAATTTATTGCTTCTAAACAAACTTGAAGTCCAAATTTTTTAAGCGAATCTGTTTAATAAATTCATACATTAATATTTGCTTGAATGGGGTGGGTAAATATGCGTGCGCGTGTTGTTATTATTTATTTGTTCCATTGTTCCTTAGTGTTTTTATCAATATTAAATACCCTATACTACACATTGTCGCCACTGATACAATGGGGAATAGTATACAATGTAATTTGTATTTATAAAATCCTATTGTGGTAATAAAAATTTAATGCAGGTGTGCGTCTTGTGCGCGAATTTATGTGCTCTCAAGTAACAGATTTTTTATTTATACAAAAATTAAAGGATATTGTTAAATTTCATTTAAGATTTTTGCTTTTTCTACGATTTTTTACAACAGAGACGCACAAATTTCAGAGTCACCTCCGCAATAAATGAGATGTAATGTACAATTGGCCAACTAATCCAAATAATACAAAGTAGAAATGAATGCATTGGTCAAATGTTCGTCTGAATGCGCTTCGCCTGTTGGGGATGATCCTTAAGTCAAAGTTGTAAAATTTTTTCTAGAAATTGTCAAACTTGAATTAAAACTTAGTTATATCTTTAAATGTCTTTTGCTTATACATATTCTGCATTAATAAAGAAATTTGTTACAAATTGGGTTGGTGTTTTATGCGATCGTTGAAGTCTCCATGTTATTCAAATGGAAATTAAATTATCAGTGATTTATATATAAATCCTTTTTCTTATGCAAATATATAATAAAATAAATGACTGAAAATTATGTACCTATTAATTACATTAAAATTTTTATTTCTAATTAATTTACTAATATACTTTCAAATTAAATAAATAATATTTTTTGCTTCTTCTAAATGAATTTTTTTATTAAAATTTTTAAGAACAAAAAGTCTTAAAAATTTTATATATCGTAATGAGTTGTTTAAAATAAAATAAAATAAAATGATAAAATAATTTATTTCATATAAAAATTAATAATAATTACACATTATTATTACTAATAATTCTGTAAGAATTTCATTCATTTTATAATTGAACGCGGTATGATGTAAAGTAAATAAAACCAGATTGACATAGGTTGACTTAATGTTGAAAAAATATAAGCTCTGTAGTTGTGGCTGCCTGCAACAAGGCGCATCTCATCCACAATTCCACGTATAAATCTCTTAATATAAAATATGTGTTTGTATAATTCCCTTTGATGCATATAAAAGAGGGCGATATGATGCTCGCAAACTACAGAAAAACAAATCTGACAATGGTAGGGTGTGTCCCGGTGTGAAATAAAAGTCAACCAACGGTTTAACATATGGGACCACCTTAAGGATAGTTCACCTGTAATGGTAATAAATTATACGTGAATCACACCCTGTGTCTTGTAGAATTGTTTTTATATTTTATACACTATTTATAGAATACAGGGAGGAACACCCACAATCCGATCATTTTTAAACCCGTCATGGTTATTTAATGCTACAGTTAGTATTGCAATATTAAAATGCAGGTAAAAAATATTTTATATGTGCAGAATAATAATCAACAAGCAATTCTCACACATAAATAAATACATTTAAATTAATAAAATGAAATACATTACACATCTTAAGTATGCATAATCGTATTTATATATAATTATACAAGTATAAAACTTCTTCATTTGCGCATTGGAAATTCTTTCAAAAGGCGGAATGTTATATTCCTGCTAAACTAGTTGATGCACACCAGTGATATTTAATATAATTATTAATAGATTGCCAAGTTAGCCTTTGGTTTTAATAAACTTGAAATAAATGTTGTAACACGCCTGCCTTATTAATTTCTAACTGAAGCTAACGAGCCTTCCAGTAAAATTGTTATTAAAACTAATAATGTTTATCATATTCCATTACATCACTCATTCAAGTAATATTATTAAATTACTTCAATAAATTCTAAATATCAATTTACTTATTTATGTTTAATGGTTTTTATAATTTTCTTTTGAAGTAAGATCGTAAAGAAAATTAAAAACAAAAATTATTTGTTTATCCTTCTTATTTATATAATATGCGATTTATAAATTAAATTTAAAATAATTGGATACGCTTCATACATGATATAATAAAATTTAATAGAGTTGTAGATAATAGAGTTAAGTAATATTCAGGAGCGTCGTTATATTTAATATTTCTATTTGAAGCTTCGATTTAAAAGAAAAGAAATTTATGAAAGAATTAAATTTATCTATTTTTATTGTTTTTTAATGTTTTTTTGCATGTAATAGAGGAGCAAATAGTTGGTTTATCTTCTATTTTTTATTTCTTCTTACTCAGTTAGTTTCCGTACTCGGGTTATCTACTATCTACAATCAATACTCCTTACTTTCTCGGTAGCGTACAAAAACAAATTTTACATTTTCATAGTCCAAGGAATAATGTTCAACATTTCCAAAGTGCTTTCGATTTAGGTTCTCATATGAAAACCGGGGAGGTTTTTTTTACACCAGTACATAATACGTTTAACTCTTTCATTCTCTCTAGTTTATCTTTCAAAATTACGATTCAATTACAAAGACAAACAACTCAGTCCTTATTTCAAGCTACTGAAATTATTAATTTGCTTTTAATTAATATTAAAAGAGGCGGAATTAAATACACAAGAATGTGAAGCTTGCGTATTTTAAGTAATTAACAATCTAAGTTATCGATTAAACAGCCTCCATATTATTAAAAATTAATTGCTTACATATTTTTAACTATACAAGTTGTAAATTAATAACCGACATTTTATAATCCTCCTAAACTCGATTAGCCAATATATTTTTTCGGGCTAATTTATACCTGTTGTTGATAATTAAATATATAGCGCTTCCACGAATAATTATTTTATGATGTAATAATGAATTTATAGGTGTTTATTATAAAATAAAAAAGAAACATAATTTTTGATTTAGTTCCTTTTTATAACACTTTAACAAGCTGTGTTTGTGTGTACTGTTCTATGATCGTTTACGAGGATAGGTTTAATTATGTTTAATTAGATGGTCGCCGATAAATCTGCCTACGATGAAAACTATAGCTTTACTAACAATATTGTATGGTTAGCGACCTCCAGCAACCACCCACCACGAATTTTAGTTCATTTTTTGTGTTGTATGTGTCCGTCGACTCGTAAAAGTGTCACGGGCACAGGTACGCAGTAAATCCTAATTTAATAGAATAAGTGAGGGTACCATATTTTTTATTACGATTTTTATGCTTTGTTTAATATTGTTTACGGTTACTTTATTACAAGAGACTTTTTATGTTGTAAAAATTCGGTGGTCTTTTATTATGTTTACGATGGATAAGATGAAGATATTTTTCTTGTAACTAAATGATTCTATCCAACCAATATTCGAATAAATTTTTCCGATGATAATATATGATGAAATAATATTGAATTGCACTAATTTAATTATTTATTTTGTAATTTCTTGTGGTAATTTTTTAGAAAATTTTGTGGGAGTGAAAAGAAAAAAAACTGGGATAGTGAAGGCGTTAAATTAATTACCAGTGTGAAATCCAAGACCGTGAAATCAATGATAATGACCTGCGCGAACGTTTCATTTCACAATTTTATGAATGAAACCTACTCAGAATGGCGTCGATTTCCAGAAGTCTTGTGAAAGTGTGTGTGGGCTTATAGTCGATGATCCTCCGGATCTTAGAGGAGATAGTGTCCGTTTCGCAACGAGTGTTTGTCATCGCTGGCGCCTTAAAGTGCCCGCGGCACCATTTTAGCGGTTTTGTTTGTTTAATAAACGTTTGTATGGGAAAGGATTTTCATGTTAAATTATTACTGTTCGACGGTAGAATGGCGACTGCATTTTTGTTCTTTTGCAAATATTGTGATTTCCACGTTCAAGTAGCTTTTAATATCTCTTACGGAATTTAAATATTTGATGTTGTAGGTACATTAAGAGTTTGCTTACATAATGTACACTCTACCAGTTCTTAGTTCTTTGTATCTAATATATTTATCACTCTGATTCTTCTTTAAAATATTAAAAATAATTATGGTAATTGGAAAGAAAAGTATGCAAAGAAAAGATGTAATAGTTAATTTGTTTTTTTTTGTTCAAAGAAATTTATAGCGAATATTTTGTTTAATATTCTTTGGTCGATACTTCAAACATGGTTTTTCCATACAACTACTTATTATATGATAAGTATTTTCAACTATTTAAATCTGATATATGTATAAACTTATTAATTTTTGCCTACATCTTCTTCAAAAATTTATAAATAAACTTGTAACTCTTATTATCTTTATTCATCGTGATGCCTGAACCGCTTTAGATATCCTGAATCTCTACGTAATTACTTATTCAACATTTATCATTAATTATCTAGGAAACATTTGATTCAGTTTTAATAGTTGAATTGATTATGCAAAGGAATAACGATATAATTACATGAGGTAGGTGGTTTTTCATCTTGATAGCGAAGAATAATTTATTTATCAAAAATGTCCTTATGAATAATGAATTATGAAAACATTAATAATTGAAAACTGTTGCCTGGAATGTAGGAGGAATTAGTCTAAATTGCGCAAATTTGTTTTGAAATTTTTTATTATTGTAACGAATTAATCCGTAATATGAGTAGGAGTTGGTTCAATAATAAAAAAATGTAATGCTTGTAATATCTAAACACTCAAACGCAACTTTTTCGTTCTTGTTGAGTCATAAAATCAAAATTAATGACTAGCATGATAAATCAGACGCCTTTTTCTTAACGGATTTGTCATAGTGAACACTAAACTATTCATTGTCTGTTTTTCCAATTATTCGCTGAATAACACGTATTTAACCGGAAATTATTAACAATTACCATTTTTTTGTATCTGGATACGTTCTCCACATTTAAAATCATTTAGTTATTATGAAACAGTGAAGCGCCCACGCGTTGCTCGATCGGCGAGAGCGTTCATTCATAAAATTAGAATATTTCTCTCCTGCACAACCACATAACACGAGTTCTAGTGTCAGGCACGCGATTGAACCTCATCAATGGATTTCACAACCGCCATGCAATTACTTTACTTTGACATTTCAGGTTATTAATTATGACGTAATGGTAACTGTTTGAATGGTGCCTCTGCCCACCTGAACGACGGCGAAAGAACGACATTTATGTGTTTATACAATTTTTTATTTATTTATTTATTTATATATTTGTTTTAATGTTTAGAAACACGGATACGCTTTCGTTTTAATCCAATTAATTTGGTTCTTATCGGGGCAAAAATCAGGGACGCGTCTAATAAGTTTGCCCAGAGAGAATACTTTCAGATAATTTATTAGTTTTAATCGATTTGTGTCAAGTTTTCGGATTGTATTTTACATTTTGGACCAATTTCATAATTTAAACGAATTATTATATTATATTAAATCATATCTATTGATATTAATTATATGTATTTTGTATGAGAACAATAATGGACAATATTTTAAAGTTTATCTTACAACATGTTTAAATTTTCAACAAATATTTCGTGCATGTTTGCATTCAAAATAACTAAAAAATGAAGCTACCAGACTTTTCTTATTTTTTTTTTCTTTTAATTTTACAATGATCATAAATAATATAACTTAGATTTATATTTTTTAGATATAAATTTCTAAGTGACTATATATTTTTAGGAGTATATGTTCTAATTTTTCCTTGGGCTAAAAGCGCTTGATTGGTCGTAGACTTGTCTTCTCTAAAATAACCTGATATGATCTTATAAATTTAGCCATGGGTGATAGAAGTTGCAAATCACCACTTTATTTTTAAGATAATAATTGAGTTAAAAGAATATGGAGTAAATTAATAAACTTGAACATAAAGGACGTGACGAAATGTCAGCTTTCAAAATTTTATAGATTAAATTAGATAGCATCTTTTATAAGAGCTGATCTTAGCTGTCATAAAAAGCGCATAAACAATTCGACCAGGCCCAACATAATGATAAATCAAATTGATTTTTACTTAATAATATTAAAATATGTAGATCTAAACCGCGATTCGTAAATGGAAATAAATCGACATTTCATTAATGTATTCATAAAAGATGGGTAACGAGATAATTATTGATGATATTGAAAAATATTTAAATCCTCTCCGTAATAAAAAATCTCGGGCGAATGAATAAATCGTTATCAGTGCTTTTTATAATTTGATTATGCTTGGTTACGATTGTACATAAAATCTTGAATGGATGGTGTTAAATTTGCATGGAGTGTTTGAGTGCCGCTGGTGTGGCACAGGTTGTGACGTTATAAGGCAGGAAGTGCCGACCTACACGGAGAGGAGCGGCCCGTGCCAATGCCGCTGCCCACAGCTACCACCAACGGTTGCTACAGCTGCATGTAGACGCTGCAACATTGGTAATCTCTCCTGTCTTACATTATTATACCAATATCTGTGCCACAAACACAATTTACACAACAAATAACAATGCAAATTAATTCGAGATATGGAAATTATTTTTATAATCAAGACAATCATATTTGTCATAGATACTAGAAAGTTAAGATCTGCAATAAATTCTTAAAAGTAATTCGTTTTAAAATAAAGTTTTTAAGCATAGAGTTATGAAAAATAATTTTAACTTAAATGGCTTCTTTATTGACAAGAAAAAGGAAGCATAGGTCTTTCAATTTTAAAAATAGCAAAACTATTAAAATTCAGACAGAAAGTGTATGACAAAATATATCTAGAGAAGTACAAAGAAAAATTTATTGCAAAAAAAAGGGAAACATGGTTAGCTTAACCTTGTACAAAACTAAAATGTACAGATGGAAGAGTTGTTTCTTTAACTATTAAAAAGGGCAGTTTTTGGCTGCTTCCAACCTTTACGTTTCTTGCACTCTCTTATTTTGTGCTTAAGATTAAATTTTGCGTAATAATCTTGACTATTAAAATGCATATAGATTTATAATGTAATTAACCTTTAACCGAACTACTTTTTTATGTAAAAAATTAATTCATACCTTTGTTTCGCAAATAGATATAATGCAAATGAACTCATGTAATTTGTAAAGAATTAATCGGAGTTCTGTGGTTAAGCCCACACAATTCATTTAGATAATCAACCACAAAACCGCAGCAATTCTCATCGAATAATGACATCATGTAATTTTTTCTTACAAGACGCATTAATCCGAGAAGGTTTTACGAGTCCGCTGGAACTTTTTATTGTTTTGTGCCGTTTTAGTACTGCATTAAGAGTTAGTGAAGGAGCTATTAGACAATAACGTGGGCGAACAGGCAGATCTTGTCGCCAGTTTCCTCGTCGTGTAGCGCACGCGTCCACTTCATTTACACACACAATGCCATTCATAATTAGGAACCTGCTGGACACTTGTCACATACGTCATTAAGTCTCCATTGCCCCGCGTCATATTTACATAATTTTTTCCCATTCCCATTCTACTTTGCGAGCACGTGTTCCCATTCGTATCAATTTGAAGTAGGTGTAAATTATTACCGTTCTTACCTCATTATCGCTCTTTCACTAGATGACATTGAATTCATTTTAACAATATGAATTGAACGGATTTAGGTATAAATTATGGGCAAACATCGACAATTGGATGGGAAGCCATTTTTCTATGAGCGTTGTAAACTGTATAAGAAATTACATCATATAATTGTCACAAATTCGGTTATTAATCATTTATTATTAGTCGATAAATTACATTTATCTAATTTTGAAACTATGAGCTAGGACAGTCACTAAATTATTGCCGGATTTCTTTTGCTACCCGTTTTTAAAAGATTGTAGTTAGACTAATAAAAAAAAACTAATTGAAAATGCGCTTGTGCTTGCATTACACAGGCACACAATTTTTTTTTGTTCAGTACTTTGGTGAGACTTACTAAACTTATCCTAACATATTTTGAAGCAATGTTCTAATATTATTTGTATTTCATACCTCAATGTCATTTTCGTTGAAGGAATACAAGGCAAATATTAATCATGAATCTTAGGTAATATATTTACAAAATGATTCAATATAGTTTAAGTATTAAAATAACTCTGATAAAAATAACATTAGAAGTACAGCGAAAATGAAATTAGAATAAATAGTTAAAACTGATAATTTTTTGATTCATTTCCAAATTGTTTGTGAATAAATTAATAAATCGATGTTACAATAAATTATTTCCCATATTACAGTTTCCGTTCTAGAAAATATTTAACTAAATAGTTGTAAGTTTATTAGTATGTATAGTCATAATGATAGAAAATTTGCAAGAAATTTCACTTATTTTCTATTAATAAGTAGAAAACATGTTCTTGTAATTTATACTCGGTATATTAAATAAAATAAAACTTGTATTTATATGATAGTGATGAAACATTCTCATGTTTGTTTTAAAATGCAATCACTTTAATTTATTGTGGCTGTTGAACCGATGCAAATGCGATTTGCAATTACAAACGGGATCGCTTGCTCAAACTACAATTCATAAATGTTATAGTTTTTGTAAAATGTGACCGTTTTATATAATCATTAAACCGTTCACTAATATAAATAATACAATAAATATATAATAGTAATAGGATATTTTGCAACGGGCGTAGGTAGTCATATCTTTGACGTAGCAGGTTATATCTAAATGATAAACCAACCCACGTATGTGCACTTTCGCTGTAAACAATTCTGATTTTCCTACGTGGATTTTATGAAATAAGCCATCCTTAACCTTCCGGCCATATTTAGAACACGCTGAAAGCACGAGTAACCATTTTATGTAATTACTAGAGACACATCAAGGACTGGTCCATCAAGGTTTATCTTACGCACTTATGTAAAAGAATGATGTTAAATAATAAGAATAACAATTTTTTAAGATGTCATTTAAAGTAAGTCCCTGCTTGGCGGGTGGTGATTTAAAGTCTGGAAAAAGCAGTAATTGGAATAATAAACATGCGCTAAGAAAAAATACATCCCGTATTTATTAGTTCTTATATCAAACCAGTAGCGACATATAACATGTGTATTTGTTATTTACTACTATGCAAATGGAACCTGGTAACAAGCGGGATGAATTTGCGATGATAATAATTTACAATTAATCATGAATGCTCGATCAAATAAAATGGGAAGGTTTATTTAGATGTTGCTTTCTTGTTTATTTCTGGTTGTTTTTTTTTCTTTATTGTAATCCACCCACAAGTTTCCGGTCGCTTAAAAATTCCATTCACTATTCCGGTGATCCGGCATGAAGCAATAAGCGTGCGGGTATAAGAGTTTCCCACCTACGCTCAAAACAACCTTGCTAACTTTACTATCACACTTTATACCAGTCGCGACTTAGATCTCCTTCGCCTTTTTTGGTGATTTGGATTAATAAAGTGGCGTCAGGAGTTTACCCGACCTTAAATGACTAACAATTTATAAAACTCATTATATAATCATAAAAGATGTAATGTGGGTTCATAAATTAAGTTGTAAAATCTTTCTTTTTTTTTCTTACCTAAAATGATTTGTTTTTTTAAGAAACATTTTTACTGAATAAGGGAAACATTAACGCACCCACATTTAAGAAATTACATTGTTTATGAGGCGTATTTCAAGTTAATTGTATAATTTCGTTGGTTTATATGGTATATTAATGTGTTTGGAAGCAGAATCCACTTGACCTCTAATCTCATTCTTATTTTTTTAGAAACACAAAATTTAAGTTATCTCTTTTGTAATGCATTTGAGCTCTAAAGACTGGACAACAATAGTGGTTTAAGATAATATATACTCACATTATAAATGGAATGACTCGTATTTCATATTATTCCATCTTTTATTTAAATTACTAGAAACAGAATATCCTTTTATTCCAGATTTTTATCAAAATAATTTTGAAGTTCATATATATCAATTGATTTCAATTGTAAAACTATTAATTTTTAATGAACTTAACGTCGTTTTCTTTTTAAAATCCTTAAAATAAAGTATTTAATAAAAACATTACTTTTAAGAGTAAATGGTGTCTCTATGTATGTATTAGTTGTATTGGTTTGTAGGTATTTTTTATTAAAAAATAATCATCTGTTATTCTCATTTGGAACATCTTATGTAATTTATTTCGATAAATGGGAAGAAGCAAAACCAACAGGTTGATGCATAAAAGATGGAGCAGATGCTTATCTGATCAAATAAGAATTAAACAAAAATGGGATTTTGTTATTTAACTTCCCATTGAAAATTTTATTGTTATTGCGTTTTTATTAGAGACAACTAAGCCGTTCAAGTTGAATTTATAAGGCGGCACGATATAAATAAGGAATTATTACAGCGAAACAAACTAATTATACCATATATTATCCATTATTATTAAACGATAACTTTTATGGGTTGCGTGTTGATCCGATATCAGCACGTCACGTTAGTGACTCAGTGGAATATTTAAATCGACAATATGCAAATGATTTTTAGAGACAAATAAATCCCTCAAGATCTCGAGGAGACGCCGATGGGTTCTATATAAATTTTTTGTCCCTAAAGCCAATCCGCATAAAAGTATCTTCAAGATGCGTGTCTATCCAACATTAAAAGACACGCGAACAGGGCTGATTGCTATTTAATTTTAACTTAATGCCACTGATTAAGTTACATTTTTTTATTTGAAAAACGAAAACGATTAAAATAAAAGAGCCCCCAGAAAATTTATGGTTTACAGCATGTTCGGCACATTCGCACATCCTCACAAAGATAAATCTCAGAACAAATAAATAAAGAAATTATAACGAGTTAATTTTTCGAGTTCTTAAATAATTGGTAAAATTAGCAGATGGAATTCAGAAGAGGAAAAAAGTAAATAATAAGGGAATTCGATGGGAATTATCAATTACAATTCGCAAAGTTAAATAGTCATCACCTTCTACTGACAGATAAATTTTGCCGACTAAAAAATTATTTGAATTCCTTTTCTTTACAAGACTTAATAACGCCGCTGTACTATTATTAATTATATCTTTGTATTATATATTGAGAAAGGTTAAATGGCGCCTTTTATAAATAACCGCCCCCACAAACAAAATTATTTTCTATTAA
The DNA here is from genome assembly GCA_027574865.2 of Coproporus ventriculus. Lineage (NCBI taxonomy): Eukaryota > Metazoa > Arthropoda > Insecta > Coleoptera > Staphylinidae > Coproporus > Coproporus ventriculus. Next base: position 1,545 of record JAODAH020047798.1, on the reverse strand, counting down.
AATCGCCCACATTTCGTTCCGCTAGTGAATTAGTATTACGTTTCCAATTTTTTTTTAACATGTTTGTTTTTATTCCGTATGAAATCGAATTATACTTGCTCTACATTTCTATTAATTAATTCAAATAAATTTTAAAGCACGCGCCACATTTCATTTAAACAGTAAAAGTGTTTAATAAGTCCACATAGGTTAAACTTTTTGCGTATGTCAAGAGAGTGGGCATAATAACATTAGATGGCCCAGTTTCCATATATGGCCCTTTGACCTGACACTCGTTTTGCTACAAGACACCTTAGATCATTTATAAAGGAGATCGTGTAATTTTAAAACGAATTAATTTTGAATAAATTATCAATAACATGATGTTAATGGGATTATTAGTCATGTTGGATTATGAAAAATTATATTAATAATGCTCATTCTTTTTAAACATCATTTTAATAGATTTTTTAAATAGATCTTGTACTTATCTCTAGCATATTCATTAGTGACATTCCGATATCGAAAGCCTGGCATCGATACTTCGATTTAATCGAAATAAAGTATCGATATCAAGGATATCTTTGATACTATACGGTAATTACATGATTACATAGATTTCTCACTTTCATGAGAGTTCTATTGAATGTGTTTTGTAAGAGTGCTTTAGTTACAGCATTATCACGATGTAAACGAGTCTTAAAAAATGAAAACAAATAACTACATCTGGCGGTGCATTGCAATACTAATATACAAAATCGAAAAACTATCGAACTACTTCACAAAATAGCTAATTTAACACATAAAATACTACTGCGAGAACAATAAATGATTCTATAACGTACTATTTGGAAATGTAACTATTAATATTTCTTAATTTTGTTATTTTTTTTTTACTAATTGCTAAAATATGTTCGTGATTTTAATTGTTTCATCTAATGTTCGAAATGCAGTTTTAACTAACTTGCAACTTGAGTTGACACCATTTATTTGATACATAAGTATCGATTTTAGTAATATCGTAAGTATAAGAACGCCACTATTCATAATGTAAGATATCAACATTATAATGTGACGAAATTGCGTGAACTTGTCGAATATAAAGATATTCGTAAGTAAGCGATATTAACATATTTTTGAAACGCTCTGTCACAATTGATTCATTTTAATTATAAGAATATTTACTTAATAAATATGAAACTAGTAGCAACATGATCAAAAGGATCGATTAAAGTACACTCGACAGATTTATAAATGACCGAACCCATTGAAAATATACCATAATAATTACAAAGCATAAAATAAAAAATCAGATAGCATCAGACACAATAACCTTCGATTAATAAACATACACATTTCAATAAATCCATCAAAATACAATTAGAATAACGGGTAATGATATTACTTCACGATTCTATCTGGATATTTCAATCAAGTATCTCCACACGAAATGAATTTATTTAGGTTAAAAGGTTGAACTTAAGACCTTTATTCCAGACAAACCATTTTGATATATACGAATTATATTGAATTACGATTTTGGGAGAAAATATGTAAGAAAAAAAT
>JAODAH020047794.1:0-11835 GCA_027574865.2 Coproporus ventriculus | reverse complement strand
TATATATATATATATATATATATATATATATATATATATATATATATATATATAATAAAAGTTATTTATATTTAGATTCCTTGTTTGGGAAACAAGATTTTTCAAGTTCGAGACAAAAATGGTGAAGTAATAGAGCAAGCCAACAATTCAGCTGGATTGTTTTCTACTTTACAAGGACTTCCTCCAATGGTTCCAGAAGTAGAAAGGATAATAGTATATGTTAAACAAGGACAGCAAGTTACTTTGTCCTGTCCAGGGTAATTTAATTTTATTAACTCTATAAAAGTAACTTTATAAATGCAAATTACTAATTTGTACCCAAATATATCTGTACATTTAAGTGCAAATATGTTAATCTGTGAAGTGATTGCTTTTTGTGCACATACTATCCACAACATTGTTTCTTAATCAAAGATTTTTTATAATAACTTTATAAAGCAAATGAGTTTTGTTGGTTTTATTTAAAATTTTATTTTAGCGAACTGAAAACTATTTATTTCATGCTAATTTAAAACTGTCTTTGCACAACTTGAATCATTAATTAAAGTGTGAAAGGTTTTATAATTTACTTCTTTGTAGGAATTTAAATACTGATGCTGATATTCAATGGCAAGTGAAATCCAAGAAAATAATTTCAGAAATTATTTATGAACAATCAAATGGAAGAATTCAAGTAACCATTCTTAATAAAATTTATTTTAAGAAAGTAAAGTTATCTGATGCACACTTGTATAGGTGAATTTAACATTAGTAACAACAAGTTCCATCTCTTTTACTTATTTTCTAAAGCTTTATCTATCTCTTCCATTTCTAGAATTCTAGTTCCTCATTTTATTAATTTTTATTTACCCCATGTAGAAGGTGAATCTAGAATTACTGCTTTTGTCATTTTTTAGATCCATCTCATGGGAATTCATAATAGGCGACTATTTGGGTAGATGAATTAGAGTGTTAACACCCAAACATTTCTTCTAATTTTGTAGATTTCTATGTTCTTCCTATCTTATTCTCCACGCCTGTCTCCTATAGTTCTCACATTTCTACACAATATGCTTTCTTAATACCTCTATTCGCTTGAATCATTCTTCAGTTTTTACAGGTAAAATTTGAAATATTCATTATTTCTTATTTGTATTGAGTTTTATTACGCCTTTTTTGAAATATACCCCTGGATGTTTTAAAAATAAACTATAAAAGAAATTGTAATTTAATCAATATATCCCGTGGCATCACCTCGTAGATTCTTAAATATTAATTTGGTCATTAATATTTGACAAAGGTCAATTAATGATATGGTAAAAGTAATAAAACACAATGTATAGATGTCCAATTTTAAATTATTTAAAATAGTTTTTTAATTATTTAAATCAGATGAGAAATAATTAAATTGCAGCATATGTTTTTCATAAAATTAACCTCAAATTAATTTTGTATAAATTAGAGTTTAGATATTTTGATAATAAGGGTGCATATCACACATTAATAATTCGTTTTATTTTGCAGCTGTTGGCAAGGTAATGAATTAGCTGGAACAATCCGATTAATAGTTGAAAATAAAATCAGCTTTACATTCAATCATCATATTGCCCTTCTAGGAATGATAACTATACTATCTTCTTTTCTTTATGTTTTTGTTAAAGCATTTTTTGGAAGAAAATTTGCAAAAGCAGCTTTAAAATAATATATTTGTTTAATTACATCACAAACTTACCACTTGCCCTCCTTCAGCGGTTTTACTTGTTCTAAATGTAGGTGGGATCATTTCCGGGGTTAATGTTGGTGGCGGACTGACTCCCTTTAAATACCGTGCTACAAACCACATTGCTAAAGCAAATTGTTCATTATTTAATTTTCCACTTTGATTTATATCACACAATGCCCTAAAAAAATTTCGTAATCAATTCTATATCAAAAACTAGTTTTTTCATATCCACAATGACCAAAATTAACAAACATTACCTTCATACAACATAAGTTAAAAGAAATTTTTAATAATTATTTATTAAATTATTGTTCTTATGTAGACATTAAAGATATTATGTTTTTCAGTATTGTTCATTTAGTAAATGAATAGTAGCCATATAAATTGAGGAAGAAAAGACAAAATTAATACCATATTTACATACAGACTTTTATAATAATTATATTCTTAATAAATAAACAAGAAATATTACAGTTCAGTAATTTTATTTTATTAATAATCGACTGGTATTATCAATATTGTTGTCGAAATCTTTATTTTGTCTACCACCCTAAATTAAAAAGTAGTAAGTTTTCATATAGGCATCCAAAGCTATGACGTGTTTGTATCAGGATTATTGGGAAGTTGTTTCTTTTACTAAATAGACTTTTTGATACGATATTTATGTTTGCAGATGAAAGTACTAAATATATAAAATCATTACTTTTCTCATATATTTTTTAATAAAAAGGTAATATTTACCATATATGTGCTAAAATTTGTTGAGGTACTCCAGACTGTAAAAATACATCTTTAATCTCTTGGCCCGATACAAATCCATCTTTATCAACATCACTTTTTATAAATAATGCATCAGATTTGGCTTTTTCATCATTCGAAACCACCCAATTTTGTTGTGGTTGTACTGTTTGCACAGGTCTGGGAGACTGACTTGTAGGAATTAAAGGTGCTGGTTGGATAGGTTGTGTCATTGGAGGGGCTACAGGTCTTGGAGGTATTGCCGACATTGGTGGTATCGCAGATGTAGGTGGAGGTGGAATTTTAGGTCGAACACCATCTAAACCACCTATTAAAGGAGTATTTATTGAGCCTTTTCTTTTTGAAGATGGCATTAATTCTGAAGGTAGAGTATTAGGAATTGCATATTTTTCCAAAGCTTTATATACTAAATGCATCGCCTAAAATAAAAAATATTTATAATTAAGTGATTTACTAATTTACTTCTAATACTTACAGCCACAAATTCATCCCTATCTAACATTCCATCTTTGTCTTGATCAGCCAGGTCCCAAATCTTTCCCAAAGTGTCTAATGGTAACTTTGAATCCATTAAAACACCTTTAACCTGAAAAAAACAAAAATTAATTCAAAACCCTGCATAAAAATTACCTTAGCTTTACTTAACAATGAGAGTATAATCATATTTAATTTTTGTTAGGCAGTAGTAGAAAAATATAATCTAGTTCAGGAATATTAAAAAGACTTTATGAATCGTAAATTATTTATAAAGCCGGTTTTCAAAACTGCATATCTTATAAGACAGTCACATATAATAATTTCAATTTACAAATTTAATTTTGAATTCGTATTTTAAAACTAGAACTCTGTACTTTTGTGCAATTTTAAAAGCAAAAATAAATACACAAATAAAAATACTTGCATGACAAGTCCTGAATATTATAAATAACCATTACTAATTAATGATTCAAAATTTAATATATGAGGTACACTTGATTACAACGAAGAAGATAAGATTTACCTTTAAAGTTAATTAATCACTGGAAAAATTTCAATTATTCCCTGTATTTTCAAAGGATTTAAGAATTTTTCGAGATAACTGTATATTGTTTAAGTTATTTCAAATTAATTGCTTGGTGTAAAATTTTTATTAGAGTGGTCTAGATGTTTCCTTGAAATTTTTACAATATTGAAAGCTATTTCTCTTTTGCCTTTTTTACAAATTTAACAAATAATTTTTAATGTATAGTATGCTGGATGTTTCAAAGGCGAATAGAAAATTTTCTGGGGATGATTCCATGGACAATTTGAGTTACGATTTACATATTTCAACACCCCAAAAAATTTACATAAGTTTTCTATGAAGCGATTTTACTAACCTTATTCCCAGGAATCAGTCCGTTAATAGGTTGTAGCGATTCAAATAACTTATCATATTTCTCACGTTCTGCAGGCTTGACAGTCCAATCTACAGCTGAAGGCGGTAATGAAGTAATTAATGGTGTATTCGTAGGTAATGGCGGCTTCTTAGGTTTAGGTAATTGTATATCACCCTGCAAATAAGTTCAATTTTAGTGGATGTTACTTCCTTTGGTCATTTAAATGTACCATTTTAGGAGGTGGCATGTCCATGTTAATATTTGCCATGTCAATACCTCTTCCAGCTTGAGCAAGTGACACCAGTTTTAAAGCTATGTACATCCCAGTTTTATCAAGGCAACCTCGTCCACCGGGATCTGACAGATCCCAAATTCGTGATAGGACAACATCACTTAAGCCGGATTTTTTAAGGAATCTTGCTGCTTCCATGGCACCCACGGTTCCAATGCCCTTAGGATCAACCTAATAAACAAATACATGTTTCGTAAAGCAATAATACTCAATTATATATGTTTTATATACAAAAAGAAAAGGTTTATAAATAATTTAAAATGTTCAATATAAAAAATTATTCAATTGCAAATTTCATTTATTATATTTGCATCCATATTTGATTTAAATAAACACTTTCCTAAACCAACGGTTTAAACAAATGTTTTTTAAAATAACTCTAAGATTGACAACAACTGAATTTGAGAAAAACCAAATAAATTTATAAATAGTAGCAGCATATCTTTTTCATACTCTTAACTGAAATCTTTCATAAAGGCTGAGGAAATGAATGATTTATAAAACACAAATTAATACATCCACTGTTTTTAAATGATGGGTATATTAATTTGTCCATTTACAAAAACAACGGGAACAGATAATATTCGCTAACTGTTTTTCTTGCAACTTTTTGAGCCTTCATATAAAAACTAACATTCTACTTGATTATACATCCATAAGCTACTAAGTGATTAATGCTTGAAGTGCTCCATTTTGTGTTTGTACAACATGTAAGAGTTACTCTCTTCCAACCATAATCAATTAAAAAATATCAAATGTACGGTAGTGATGTCAATTATCGTTACTGTTAAGTATTCGTTACTTTGATTACTTTTCTCGCCAAAATGATTTTATTGTGGTCTTCAAATCTTCAAAGGTTTCGCACCAAGAGTAATCATTAAAAATGGAAGATAGTATCTTGTATTGTTTTTGTAAAAAACCTTCCCACTACTATATTCCTTCTACCACTTACAACTTCTTATCTAATAAATAATCGAAACATAATAAACTTTAAATATCTGAATAATGCATGAATTTAAATTTTGTTTAGAAAAATCACTGATAACAGATAATTATATTATCACACCTACAACATATACTTACCAATTCATTTTTCGGAATTTATCACTTAATGAATTTTTTAAATTGAATCATACAATTTGTTGATATCTGAAACTATTTGCAATGTATTGGATAAAAATTAATTATTGTTTTATTAAAAATTAATTTAATTTCCATACTTTATTTTTAAATTCGATGAAAAGCATATCATTTAAATTTAAAAATATATTGTTGAATTTTAATGATTTTTTTTATGTAGTAAATAATTGGTGATATAATAAAATAAAATAAATTCCACATAATAGTTACCTAAAATTTTTTATTATTTTAGTGAATTTATTTTTAATTTGTCAGATGAAAACTTTCTACATTGCGTTGAATACAACATGCAGCCTAGGCTGCAAGCTGGCAAAAAAAGCCGAATAACGGAAAAAAATTTTTTTGCGGGTAACCGAACCCGGATCAGCGACCCAAAAAACGTTCTAGATACCATTTTCGAATCTTAATTTCAATTTTTTGAAGAAAAGCAGATAACATTTAATATTGCAGGGTAGAAATGGGGCGTTTTGGGGGTGAAGGAAGGGCGTGCGCAAGTAGTTATCTAGTCACGAATAACCTTTTGGGGTCCATAGAACATCGTGCAAAAAAAATTTTTTAGGTTCCACCTGCTGTAAAATTTTTCGTTATTTCCCCAACTTACAGTCTAGACTAATATGCTTTACAGAATGTACAAGAAACTTATTTTATCTTCCTATTTGTTTTAAATTGGCTGTCAAAAGTACCCACCTCTTCTAATAGTCTGATTAACCTACTAGATTCTTACTGTTGCTTAAGTTCGGTGCCTTCATTTTCCTTTTCAGAGCAACAAGAAATATAGAAAAAAATTTCATAGTTACGTAATTATGACACTCGACTTTTTACGTTTCGGTGTTGGTATTAAATTTATTCAATGCAATTGTCACTGTCAGATTCTTGTTGTGTCAAATGAAAAGGACATTTGATCGGTGATAAAATAACAGCAAGATGTCTCTCTCAATGTCTTAATTTTGGCTGTGCCACATGTAAAAAACCTATTTAAATTGTTAGGAATTTAACAGTGCGGCGTATCAATCACATTTGCAGTGCGGCCAACATACGTAAAAATCAACAAAAAATTTAATTTTAAATTAATTATTTATTTAAATAAATATGGGCAAAGTAGAAAAAATTTTATAAAATATTCATGCCTAACGATTTTTAAGGGGCACTTTTGATTTAGAAATAATTTCAATAAAATCAGATTTATACTATAAAAAACTAGACCTACTTTTATAAGGTATTTATTAACACGACTTTATTGTTACTATATTTATAAAAAGATTAGTAAATTGACCCGCTTAAAACACATACAAAATTCATCTTTAATAAAAGAAAAACGTCAATAAAAAACAAATATAGATAAACCATATTCCAAGTAAACAAATTACTTTCACTTTTCAACAGTAAATATTAATTCTGTCAATTGATTTATTTAATTTTAATCAAGCCACCTACAAAAAAAAATAAAAATAGGCCAATTCCATTAATCAATATACAAGCAATACTTGAAAAAAAATAATGAAAAAATTTATTCGAATCATGCTTTGAATATTAAGTAATTTGATTGGTGATGTACACTGCATTTTAAAACATTACTCATACCAAACAAACATATAATCATCTTACATGAAAATAATAACGATTATAAAACAGTAATACTTACATAATTATAAAACGCTTCATATATGGCACTATTATTTCCAGCCACCTATAAAACAATTTTAAAAGATTAATTTTATAAAAATCATAAAACAAACATAAGTATGAGGAAAATCAATAAAAAAAGAAGTATGGAAAGAAGTTGATAATCCCACAAGCTTATATAATAAATTGTTATAATTATTATAGAAGCCATGAAATTAAATAAAATTCTGCGGTAAATGATTCCGATTGTGTATTAAAATAAAATTATTAAAATTATTTGTATACATATGGGTATCAATAAACATTTTATAATTTAACAAGATCAAATTAACTTTAAAGTATGGGGCACGTATTTAGCAGATCCATTAAAATGTGAAAGACTGAACGGAGAAAGAAAAGAAGATAGGATTTAACAAATTAAAATCGAACTGATTTTGGTTAGGAACAGACCGAACCCATATTTATGTTTAGTCATTCCTTCAGAGAAATAAGAAACATTGGCATGGTCCATTGAACTATATTATTAGGCAAATGCAAGTGACCAGCTATTATTTGACATTTATATTGACGTTTTTAAGAAATGTCATCAAAACCTATCAAACCTATTCACATTAGAACATTCACTAGTTGCACTATCTATGAAAAATTCGAACAATTTTCACTCTAACACTAAATTAAAGAAAAGTAAATCCTTATCCAGTAAATTTTCATGTTATTTCCTGATATTTTGTGGATATACGCCGCCCACCAAATCTGTCAGAACAACTAAGAGATTGTAATGTTAATTTAGGGTATTATTGTAGATATCATAAATAAATTAAGGCCAGCACTAATGTATTAAATCATTCTACACTTAATTAATTAGATTTTGTCTAATTTGATAGTTGTGTGTATGAATTATGTCAGAAAATTAGCGATGTACCTGTGTTGGTGACGGCAAGGCAGCCATCTTTTTGAATACTGCTTGAAACAGACTGAAATGATCTTATTGGTTGATTTTTTCTGTGCCAACCAATACGCGCACGAATCAATAATAAAACCTGGCAATACCAACTTTACACACAAAAATTCTTGGAAATTTGAAATAATTTTTAAAAACACAAATAACATTTAAATTATCGGTATAATGTAGACGAATTGGATACTAAATACGTTTAAAAAATAGTAAAAATAATATGTATTTAAAAAAATCCAAAATTCTCAACAAGAACATGAAAAAGAGGACATTCTAAAAAGTCGTAAAAGGTACACTTCTTGAAGAGGGTCGATTTGGAAATTAGTTAAATGAATTTTTTTCCAACTCTAGAAGGTATTAGAAGACCCTTTGTCGAACTATGAGCGTATGAAACCACTTAAAATATTTTTTCACATTCTTTTTTGTTATTTTCTAAGTTTGGCTTTAAAAATCGTTTTTCGCTTATAAAAATGGTAATTTAAACGTTAAAAAATATTCCAGTCCTTGTAATCGATCGGAAATTTTCACTAGAATCCGAAAATGAAGTCCATTTTAGGCCATACCATGTGTATAAGTCACAAAATAAAAAATAAATTTTTTTTTTCACTCTGTATAACTACTAAGACGCCACTTTTTAAATGTACCCTTGGGGCGCTGGAACGATTCAAGGATCCTTGTCTCTGTCTCTATGCTTATTCTCTCATGCTTAAACTTTAAGGTTAAAAGAATATAGATTTTCAGGAGGTGCTGAGTATTTTTTTCTCTGGAAAGGGGGCGGTAAGCCAAATATGTTTGAGAACCACTGATATAGATGACATAATCGTGATTTCAAATGAAGACATATAATTGCACTTGGAGAGATTAAAGAAAGTAATCTAAAAGTTAAGAGAGAATAATTTAAAACTAAAGCCTACAAAATGTAAATTTTTATTAGGACAAGTTTCTTACTTAATACATATCATCTCAGGGGAAGGTGTCAAGTGGATCCTGGTTAGACGAGAATCATTCAAAATTATCCAGTTCCGAAATCAGTAAAAGAATTATGCGTCTTCTTAGGATTAGCAGGGTTCTATAGCAAATTCGTCCATAAATTCTCCAAAATAGAAAGGCCGTTAACCTAATTGATGAAAAAAGATGCAGATATTCCTTGAACTATGAAATCACAAACATCGCAATCTTGTGTCAGAAATTCAGCAATACAAAACAAATAAGATTTGCAATTAGGACTTTGAACAAGGCAGAGTGCAAGTATTCTACTTTTGAAAAGAAATCATTGGCGGTGTGTGGTCTAAGCCAGGAATGTGGAGTGCATATGTCACTAGAAGGTAAGGATAACAGTTTACACGAATTTAGACGAAGCAGTAAAGACCTAGTGAAAGGATGCAATATACAAGAGATAAGAGGTGACGATTTTTACACTGATAATATAGGAGTTATTAGTAGAAGACGCTTAGGTAACTAAAGAAGTGATAGACTAGTGATCTCAGAATCTCTAACCAAAACTGCTGTCATCCAAAAGAAAAAAAGATGATAGAATCAATTAAGAGGAACTATTTTGGAATTGACATAGATAGAGACATATCAGATTATTGTAAAAATTTGTCAATCTTGCACGATTAGACAGAAGAATTATATACAACCAGCTGAATAAAAGAAATAAAAGTTGAATCAGGAGCATTAGTTCAACTTTAGTAAGGGAGGGCAGTTGGAACTATTGACACAGATGGAAATAATAAAGTAAATGAAAATATATTGTACAAGAAATTGTAAAGATAGTGAAGAGAAAGAGCGAACAAAAACTGTTGGAAAAGTTACGGTCAAAGTAATATCTTTAAAAGTAACAAGGCAAAGTTTAAAAACGTCAGTATAATGGATTTATTGTTCACTAGCTATCCAATCAATAACAAAATGGACTGACAAGGTCTAGCCCCACAAAATTATAGAACAACCAGCTTTCTTTCTTCAATTGCTTATCTTCTCTCTTTTAATTTGAGAACAAAAACTGGAAAAAATATATTTAAAAAAGTACCAAATTGAAAATTTCAAGTACTGTCAGAAAACTGAAAAGTTATAAAAGAAAATATAGTAAAAGCAAAAATACAAAATTCTAAACAAATTTATTAAAAATTTCAACAATTTTATTTATTGAATTGAGCAACATATAGTGAAGAGAGAAAAAACAGCCTCAATATCCCTTTTTAAATTAAACTTTGAAGATGCTTTCTGGATTTCTTCTTACTGTTCATCATCAACAAACTCTCCACATTTGAAGGCGTAACAGAATAATCGTCAACATTATTTTTTTCACCAATTTGTATTCAAGGGTTAAATTTTTCATGCTTTAAATACGATTCAGATTTGTCGGTGAAGATGTCCGATCCCTCACCGACCTCCCTACTCCCAATTAACTTTCTGTATAATCCTTTCAAATTTTTGAACTAAAGATTTAGTGCCTTTATGTTTGTCTCGTAATATATTCACATTCACTTTCACTTTCGTTTCTGCAACAGTTTCGGAAGATTTTTGTTTCATTTTAGGTTTTGTTGAGCCCTATTGTCTACGTCTTTGATTAATGTAAATCCTCCACACCTTTCATTGAAAATTCCGCAACATATTTATTGCATGTTCTTATAATTTCGTAATTTCCTTTTTTTAAATCCATAGGTTCGTATTTTAAATTTGAATTTTCAATGGTCTTTTGGGCTCTTTATAATTGCTGCTGATGTCAAATCTGGTTCCTTTAATTTTGAAAAAGACAATTCAATTGTTTCATGATTATTTCGGATATCAGAATTTTGTCCATATTAGGTCTGCCTTTAACACATAGAATGGGATATCGAAGCTACATCTGTTGATGGAGGCAATCAACTTCTACAGTCTTTCCCTAGACTTGAATAAGGACAATAATAATTTAGTTTCACTCATTCAAATTTTGCTTTCTTGACAAATTATTTATTGACATTTTTATTTATTTTGATTTTGTTTTAAACTTGCTTGTTTATTTTTTACGCGCGCAGTGAGCCTGGACGTAATATATTGCAGTTTTACGCCCAAAAATTTATGGCAATAATAAAAAGTGACTAATAATACTAAAAAATTTTGGCTACCGAGTAACTGCCATTTGTAAATATTTGTAACGGGTAACATAAATTTTTGGTCGTAAAATTGCAATTTATGTTACGTCTAGGTTCACTGCGCATGCGTAAAAAAATAAACAAGCAATTTTAAAACAAAATCAGTGTAAATAAAAGTGACAATAAATAATTTGTCAAGAAAACAAAATTTTTGTCAAACTAAATTATTATTGTCCTCATGCAAGTCTAGGGAAAGACTGTAGAAGTTTATTGCCTCCATCAACAGATGAAGTTTTGATATCCCATTCTATGTGTTAAAGGCAGACCTAATATGGACAAAATTCTGATATCCGAAATAATCATGAAACAAGAATTGAATTGTCTTCTACAAAATTAAAGGAACCAGATTTGGCATCAGCAGCAATTATAAAGAGTCCAAAACAGTATTGAAAATTCAAATATAAAATACGAACCTATGGATTTAAAAAAGGAAATTACGAAATTATAAGGACATGCAATAAATATGTTGCGGAATTTTCAATGAAAACTGTGAAGGATTTACATTAATTAAAGATGTAGACAATAGGGCTCGACAAAATCTAAAATGAAACAAAAATCTTCTGAAACTGCTGCAGAAACGAAAGTGAAAGTGAATGTGAATATATTACGAGACAAACATAAAGGCACTAAATCTTCAGTTTAAAAATTTGAAAGGATTGTACAGAAAGTTAATTGGGAGAAGGGATGTCGGTGAGGGATTGGACATCTTCACCGACAAATCTAAATCGTATTTAAAGCATGAAAAATTTAACCCTTGAATGCAAATTGTTTGAAAAAATGAATGTTAACGAGGATTCTGTTACGCCTTCAACTTGGAAAAAATTGTTGGTAATGTGCAGCAAGAACAAATCTAGACTGCGCCTTAAAAAGTT
>JAODAH020047773.1:0-10659 GCA_027574865.2 Coproporus ventriculus | reverse complement strand
TTTATTTTTAAGCACTTTCATGCCACTAGAAGTCTGTTTCGCACTATCAAATAAATATTACATTATCTCAAAATTTGATAAATCATCCAATAATCAGACGATTATGAAATTTAAATTTGAAGGACCTTAACACTTATTCGAAAATGAAGAAAACTTAATACTGAATAAATACAATTTATTAATTTTACAAAATGTCTACACAAATTAGAAAAAAAGAAAATGTGGAAAACACAATAATTAAAGTGAAAGTGATAAAAGTCACTCTACGCCTCAGCTGCCTATTTGGCAGCCTCTTTTGCGGCATCTTCTTCGAATTTTTTCAAATCTCTCATATTAATAAACAATTTAATTATGAGAAGCATATCCGTTTCAATAATTACAGCCGCGTAAATATGATTATCGATAATATGATTTCTCATATTGTAGAATACAATTAGTAACATTTTAACATAAACCAATATGGGTACAATCAAAATCAAAATGAACGGTATTATCACAGATAAAACCGCACATATTACAGATAATTTCATAAAATAGAACACAATTAATGACATGAAACAAAATAGTACGAGAGAATAGATAAATATTCCCATTAACAGTTCATATTCAATCGCACTTAAGCAGGGAAGGAACGCAAAGAATATTATAAGTAATAATTGTAGAGAGATACCTCCTGTTACAAACATGAAAGCTGCAATATTAAATCTGGCTGCTATTATACCGAGAGACGTCCCAAAAAACAACGAGACCCATGTTAGTGCTATCAAATTCCACGGTACTGTTTTTTGTAATTTTTTTATAAACACCAAACAAAAATACGATACGAAAAATGTACTGATACAAACTAATAACGCAATCCAATTATTCTTCAGAAGATTCTGTAAGGGTGGTATATAGAAACAAGCTGCTATTATTGCGGTGATTAGAAACAATTGTAGGCATACGTGCCCGTAAGCTTTTATCATGTAGAAATCGTAAGCGCGCAAAAACAAAGCTTTAGCTTCAGCTTCTGACATTTTGTAAATGAAGAAAACTATAAATTTTACATTTACAATGACATTGATTACTGTAACTATGAAAATATTTCAATTTTAGGTGAAAATTTTTATAGGTTAGGAAACAAACAAAAAAATTGTCTCTGGAATTAATTTGGTGATCAACATTGCATTGACGATACGTTTCGTTTCATTTGATTATAAATTTTTAACCATAATGATGTGACAGATGAAACATGTAAGAGATAAGATGATAGATACAAAATAAAACATGAATGATGACAAAGATGAATCATGTAAGACATATGATGATAAGACATGGATGATGCCAACAGATGTATCATAACAGACAAACGAATGATGTAAAAAAATCATAAGAAGATGTTGAATGATGACTGATAGATAAATGAGAGATGAATCTTAACAAATAGTAGGTAGCCAATGACAGATAAATGATAACAAAAATACGATGACATTTGGATTAGATTATGTTAGATATATCATGACAAATAAATAGTGATAGATGATGATGATAGATAAGCAATATCTGATAAATAATACGTGCAGAAGATGACAGACAAATGACAGCTACAATATTATATGGCAGATATAACTTTAATCTTCGCGTAGATCTCACCCGCCACGTAAACGAGATGAGATATGACAGGAAAATGTTCCTGATTATCGAGCGTTGATCATTGATGGATCAAAGACCGAAGGTGGGGTAGGGATCGCGTGCGTCGAATTAGCTATCGCGTGTTTCTGGTTAATATTCTTGCGGCACATTTAATATTTGGTTATGAAAATTAAATTTGGGAGGTTTTATGGCATTTTTCTTAAAGTTTTTATTAAAATTTAAGTAAAATGTGCAAAGTGAATTATTTCTTTTAAAAATTACTGCATTTACGACATTCAATAATCAATTTATACAAGAAATATATATCAGACGTTAATATCACAGCTACATAAATGTATTCTTCAGGTGCGACATCAAATCTTTTTCCAAACAAAAATCCCGACAATTTTAATTGGAGCATTTTTGTTATAAACAAAACAAAAATTCCAGAATATACAATGGACCATAATGTATACATTAAAGTTAACTTCAAAGCAAAAACCACAATTAATGAAATTGCAATGAAAATTATAAGGCCGACGGCTAGCAGACAGTAGCACATTGATTCATTTGCGACTTCCACACGGGGGCATAATGCAAATATGAATAAACATAAAAATGTCAGTGTAATACCGCAACTTGTAAACAGAAAAGCTTCCATATTAAATTTGCCAGCTAATGCCCCCAAAAAAATTCCATACAGCAATGAGATCCATGTAGTTAAAATGTAATTTTTCGGTGAGGTTCTCTTAATTTTTTTTACACACTCTAAAACTATGTACGATGCCAATAATGCGATGGAAGAAACGATGACCAGAATAATATCATCCTTCAGAAACCTTCGTATGGATGGTGTATGTATAAATACAGCAATCATTGCGGAAATCAAAAGTAATTGCAGGATTATCAGGCTGTAAACTTTCACTACAAATCGCTTTCTAATCTTACGATCAGTGAATTTTACATTAAACTCCTTCCGACTACCAAACATTTTTTACAAAATATTTTTAAAAAAATTATAATTTCTGTTCATAACTTAATGATTAAATATATCAAAATGACATTGACATAATGTAACTATTCAATCAGGTATTGTTTTAAATTAAATAAAAAATTCTGAAACTTGAACAAAAACAAACAAATATCTATCAGCGAGCAACTTCTGAGGATGGCACATGGGATTAAGCAATAACGTCAAGCAGACGAACCAACCACTTCTACGCGGGATAATCAAATATCATCGATGACTAATAATTAATTAGCAGGCATTTGTCGTGCTAATTGTTTAAAAATATATCATTTATATATCAGAGTAGATCTACATCTATTTATTATATTTACGCATCGTCATTCATTCACTCACATCATCTAGCTGTCATTATCTAAATGTTATTATCATCTTGTCTATATGAAATAAAAAAATATTTGCCCCAATGATCACATCAATAATTCCCAGAGACAAGGCAATGATGCATTATGAATGCTCACATTGAATAAAGAATAAGAACAAACAGTTATATGACTTAAATTTCGAGGTTATGTATCACATCACTTATAGATAAAACAAAACTTTAAATATGTAAATCCAACACCAAATGTAAACAATTTATTTAAAAAATTTCTTAAATTCATTCAATAATTTAATTAAAAGAAACATATCTGCTACAATTAACACAGTTGCGTACATGTATTGATCAGAAGATAAATCATATTCAAACCCGTACAAAATACATTCCATTTTTAACACGAGCAATTTGGGGATTAACCAAATCAGAATAAAGGGGAATATTATTGAAAGCACCGTGCACAATTCACTCAAATTCATAAAATACGTCACTATTAATGATATAAAACCAAATAATAAGAGAGCCGTTAGAAATATCCCCATGCAAATCTCACAATTCTCCACTTCTAAAAACGGACAAACAGCAAAGAGCATGATAATTAATAATTCGATTAAAATTCCTCCACTAGTAAACAGAATAGCTTCAATATTTATTTTGGCTGCTAAAGCACCTAATGAAATTCCATAAAACATCGAGATCCACGTTAGTACAATGTAATTCCATGGAACGATCTTTTGTATTTTTTCTATAGACACCAAACAAAAGTACGATACCAAAAATAGAGCGGTGCAAGTTATAAATACGATCAAATCACTTTTTAAAAAGTTTTGTATGGGCGGAATATGTAAGCATCCAGCTATTATTGAGGTTATGAAAAACCATTGGAAGCTTATCAGGCTGTAAACTTTTATTATAAATTTTCTTCGAATATTTCTATCGGAAAAGTTTATGTGATGCGTAGTTTTCATTCCATACACAATTTAAATTTACAACTGACAATTTTTGTTGGGAAATGACATTTGATGACATTTATGTATTGTAACCATGAAATCTTTCACTGTTTAGATGGAAATTTTCTTCATTAGCAATTTTTAAGGTTATGAAATAAGGAAATGTCAGAGTTGCCTTGCTTAGGGATTTCCCACTTTTCTTTTAAATCTTCTAGGGACATTTAAAAAAATTTTAAATGTAAGAGGAATGATAGATTGATGAAACATGGATAATGAGAAATGTTGAAAATAATGATAGGAAGGTGGTAAGTGATGACTGATAGATAAATGAGAGATGGATAATGATCATTACCAATCTACAATAACAGAAGAACAGAAAAATGATGATTTATGGATGATGTTAGATATATCATGAGAAAAGGAATAGTGATTAATGATAGATAATGAGTACAGAAGATGACAAATGACAGCTACTAAGTGATAATAACAGGCAGATAATGTTTCAAGGATAAAAATGCATAATGACAAACATAATAAACAATGATTGGTAATACGTGGATGATAAGAGATAAGATGATCTGTCCTCTCATCAGGTAAATCGCTTAAAACCATTTAAATTTAGAGGTTATGCAACAATATGTGAGTTACATAACCTAAAACTTAAAAAACTGTAACAGTGTATATAAATTATTTATTTATAAAATAAATATGTATATGTATCATTTACGAACTTTTCTGAATTCTAGTAGCAAAGGAAGTACAAGATATGAATTGGTTACAATTAATACAGCGGCATACATATGTTCCTCGGGTGCTAAGTCATATCCTTGTCCCTGTAAAATTAACTTCAATTGCGTACACATCAATTCACATATCAACCAAATCATCATTATAGGTATTATTACTGTGATTACTGTAGCCACTATTCTCATTTTCAATACAAGCGCCATGATAAGTGTTAATGCAGAAAATAATACAGCACAAATTGAGACTATACAAATGCACGTTGTACACCCATGACTCTCAAAATATTTACAATTACATGATCTGCATAACATTAATATAAAAAATACTACGAAAATCCCTACTGCTGCAAATAGAGCACCAGGTGTATAATATTTAGCAGTCAGTGCGCCCAATGAAAATCCATATAAAATCGAATCCAACATTAACGTAATCAAATTACATGGCTTGGACCCCCTTTTTAATTTCTTGATGAACACCAAACAAAGGTACAATACGAAAAATATACTGGCACAAGTTGATAACACAGCCACATCTTCTTCTAAAAAAGCTTGGAAGGACTTTACGAATATACATATAGCAATACTTGAGGATATCAGGCAAAATTGAAATACTATATGGGCGTAAACTTTCACCATAAATTTCTTCCTAATCTTAGGATCTAAGAAATTTTCAGAAAATATATCTTTCATTTCATAAAAGAAACCACAAAACTACAAATGACTGACAAATTTTTCATTGTGACATTGATATTATGAAACCATGGAATCGATATATTATTTCTTGTAATTGTAACACAACACAAAGAGATGGCACTTTTGTGTTTTAAACCAACAATTTAACTATCAAAGCTTAGTTATTAGTAAGGTGCTGCTTCATCTGAGAATGGAAAGATATTCTTGAAATTATGACCAAAATTATTTCATAAGAAGCCTCTACGGCATACAGAACAAAAGCGACATTCATTACAAATTTATTTATTGGAGCACAGGAAAAAAAAATAAAAAAGAAAATATAACTATTCAACTGCTGGGCCACCTAGGCAATGAAGAAGATTTACAAAGATAAGAGCACTATAAAGTAATAACAGGATAGCTCCATAGATATATTCTTCAGGTTCCAATTGATATTTCCTTCCGCCCAAAATTAATTGCGTTTCATAGATGAATAAACAGGCTAACAGCAATATTAATATTCCAGGCAAAACAAATGTAAATATTATATCCAATACTCCCCAATTCGAAGCAAAGAACATAATTATACACAAAAGAATCACGAGCAGGATGATAAAAACACAAACTATCACGTATATCAACCAACCGGTTACATCCAAACACGGACATAACGCAATCAACGTTAGTATCACCACTATTAATAAAGTCCCTCCTTCTGCGATTAAAACTACTATGTTTTCCATTTTGGCCGATAAAGAACCCAAACAAACTCCCAAGAAAAATGAAGCCAACGTAAATATTAAGTAATTGTACGGCACAACTCTTCTTAAAAACCTAATCCATATCATCGCAATAAATATTATAGCGGCCGCAATAAAACTACAAATGAGAACAACAATGTCGTGCGCCAAAAAATCTTTTAATGGCGGTACGTAAATACATATGGTGACAATTATGAAGACCAGAAGTAATTCTACGCTTAAAATGGCGTAAACTTTCGCTACAAATCGTTTTCTAATCTCACGATCCGAGAAACTTCCGTAATATTCAATGGTCATTTTATAAAAAAAATTTTAAATTATTTCTTTAACTGGATTAATCGATACAATGACATTGACATGACTTTGATTTGTTTACTTTTTTGCCAACAATGAAACTTAAAAAAAATGGAGAAAGAAGTGGATGAGAAAAGATCAAACAACGCTTGGAGAAAGTTATTTTTTGGGGGCAAAAATGTTTTAAGAAAAAGTGGAAAGATAAAAAATCTGTCACTTTTTAATTTTTAGCTACCACCCTACCGCTTTGAACATAATTTTTACTGTTAACAGAAATATGGTGTAGCAAATCTACCATTTTTGTGTTATATCAACAGATTTTATTTTTGGATATTATTGAAAGTTTGAAAATTATAAAAATCTGTAAAAATTATACAAATCATAGATATCAAAGAAACCCTGCAGACTAGCGCTACTCATGACCGGTAGTTTATCTTGTTTCTACTTCGCAAACTTTAAATTCGCAATTATGAGTGCATAATGCAAACATAACCTCAAAAAACATAAATATGTACAAAGGTCAGAAAATGATTCCCTTTTAAACGATGGGTGCCTTTGATTTGATGTTCTGAACCGTACAAGTGCACCCTTTGTACTAAAACTATAAGCACAAAACATTTTTAAGGTTATGAAACGGAATTTTTTTTTTAAATCAAACGTTTACTTACCTAATGAATCTTCCTCGTCCCTTATCAAATCCTTTAAATTCAATTTATTGCAAGTTGTGATTGTTACAGCTGGATTATCAACGGAATCTTTTTTTACAGTGACACCATCGTCTTCAAATACGACTCCATTTGCAAATCCTGGTGGTACGGTTAACAAACCTACAACAATAAGAGATGTAGGTTCAACGAATTATTCCACCGTTCTTTCGATATAACTTAAAGTCAATAAAAATATCACAATGAAAAAAATCCTCGACGATGAGGAAAATCATTGAAAATTATGAAAATCGTTCTGATTAATGAGAAGTTAGCATTTAATTTTAGTAATTAATTACCTCCACTCAGATCAATTTTTTTTTTTGGTAAAATTTCCATCAGATCTGGAAAACCACCGGGCCAAAATGGCATATTAGAGGCGCTACCCCGTACTGCTTCACTAGGAGGTGCTGGGGCTCTACTTAGGGACATTGAATTTTGTGGAGTTGCTCCTACTGTTTCTAAATCTACTTCTTTAAATTCAATTATTTTTCCTGTGTTAAAATCCCTCTGTACCTAAAACAATCACAAAATTAACAAACCATAAATTAAAAAAGGACACAAATTCTTCAGATCACAACATTTTAATCGGAACAACAATTTACATCGTACGTAAATTTTAGCAATCCAAATTTAAGAATTTATATACTCGCACACCAAAATTTAACATAACCTAAAAATAACTATTTTAAATAATTAGAATGAATTTTTGTATTATAATTACTTTTAATGTTGTAACTAAAGGGGAATCTTCGAATTCGAAAAGAGAACCAATATCTACATCTGGGGCCCATACTCCTTGGCTTTTCTCATATCGATGTATAGGTAATTTGTCCGGATTTATTAAGTACTCCCTTAATTGATCCTCGATTGTAGGTATAATCGACGGTACATCTTTAAATGAATCTGCCTGAAAATTATTTTAGAATTATTTACCTGAATACCAGTTTAATTAAATAAATTACCATATTTTATCCCAAGTATAGGTTAGAAAATTTAAAACGTGTAAGTTTGGTTGCCTAAATTACGAAAAGAAAAAATTATTATATTATAAATTGTAAAATTGAATATAAATAATTAAACATTTCAAGTAAATATGTTCAATAAATCTATTCGTTTCCTTAAATTTAATTTAAATTTTAAATAAACTTCTGATTTTAAGATTGGTATTGGCGTAAAAATAAATGGTTGGTAGTACTGTTTAGAAACGAACTGACATGACATGTTGAATGTTTGGCCAGCTCATCGCTTATATTTTATAGGAATAATTTGTAATTACGTGTAAATAGTTGTAAATGAGACTTGAAGTTCAATAATAAATTACAAAATGAATACCTGGCATGTGTTTCTAGTATTATTTTACTATTTAGTATCTGTAAATTGTATTATGTGGAAATTGGAACCGAATTCTTACAAGTGTTTAAAAGAAGAATTACAACAAAATGTTCCTGTTACTGGTGAATTTGAGGTATCAGAAGCACCAGGACAAAAAATAGATTATGTGGTATGTAACCGTTTTAATTCATATATTAACGATTAACATATGTCATTTGTACATTGATGTATAGGTTAGGGATTCCAAGGGGCATGTATTAGCCAAAAGGGATGATATTTCCAAAGGAAAATTCTCTTTCGTAACGGAAACCTATGATGTTTACGAAATTTGTTTTGTATCGCATGTACCTCAAGGTAAGAAGTGCAATCGCAATTTTTTTTTTAGGTTAGGATTTTATATAAAATCATTTTTTTTAGGTATGAGGGGTATCGCACAAGAAATTTCTTTAATAACGAAACATGGAGTGGAAGCAAAAAGCTACGAAGGTGTAAGTATCACATGTCTCCCCTCCTTTTCTCTTCTATAAGTAAATTTTTTAGATTGGTGAAGCTGCAAAATTAAAACCGATCGAAGTTGAACTTCGCCGATTAGAAGATTTATCAAATGATATCGTACACGATTTTTCAATAATGAGAAAACGTGAAGAAGAAATGAGGGATACAAATGGTAAAACGATTTTTTTTTTTAACAAAAATATTTTTTTTTAAATTTTATATTTGTTTTGTAGAATCTACAAATAACCGAGTGCTTTATTTCTCCGTAATTTCCATGTGTTGCCTTCTCGGTTTGGCAACTTGGCAAGTTTTGTACCTCCGCCGATACTTTAAAGCCAAGAAACTTATAGAATAATTTTTTTTTTTTATATTTCATCGTCTTGTCATTTCTCCATTTCAATACAAAATTTTATTTTTTTGTTTGTTTTTTTTGAATGGTTTTTGTTTTTTTGTTGGAACTGCTACAATATTTATTTTTTAAATTTGATCAAGATAAATAAACAATCTTTTATAATTGTTGTAGAATTGATGACATTTTTCTTTTTTTAATCTTCCCTTCTATTTAAAATGGGTTAATAATTCTTTCCTAACCTCAAAAAACACAACCTTAAATATAACAAGATATCTTAACGTATTTATCTCAAAAACCATATACAAATGGAGGCTCAGACCAGAATGGTATACTGGCTTTATACCAGAGCGATCAGACCTACAATCACGTACGTTATCCTAGCTTGGTGGTATTTTTAGGTTAAGTTTAGAATGTATTAAAATTGATAATTTCTATAATAAATGAATATTTTATTATAAAAATAGACAATACATTTGAAGATATGATATAATATTGTCATAAACAACCCTACAATGTTTCTTTCTTTTTTAAAAATAATCAACAATAAATGATATAATAACCTTAAAATTAATAATAATATGAAAGTTGTTATAGTGTACTTTATTATTATCACATTGGTTATGAAAGCCATCACCTGTTTAGACATATAAAAATTTTTTTTGTTCCCTTCCCTTTCAAATTAAAAAAAAATGGCAGTTATTAATGAAGAATATAATATATATAAAAGTTTTCATGTATGTGTTAATTTTTTTTCTGAGGATTTCATGTACATGTAAGGTTATGTAATAATTTGAACATAACCTATAATGTTTTATGCATTTTTAGGTTAGAAATATAAGAGTATAATTTAATCCAGTGATGCAAGATCTTTCGATTTGTAGCCTTATAATTTTTTTTCAATCTTTTAACATTATGTTGATGTATGTATCGACATTTTTTTATTTTTATAAAGCAATAAAAGAAATTTTTTAGATCTGGTAAACTCGCAGGTTTGTGCCTTACTTTAATGGTAGATCTCTTTGCAGGTCATTTGCAATTTTTACAGGTCTGTGATACGCTCTTAACAGAACTGATGAAACTTAGAACCACAATCTGTGGAAACTATGAACAGATCTATTAAAGCTTTGAATAGATCTGTATCAAAGCAGCAACAAACTTGTTCACAGTTTCAATAGATTTGTTCACAGCATCAATAGATCTGTTCACAGCTTCAATAGATCTGTTCACAACATCAATAGATCTGTTTACAGCATTAATGGATCTGTTCATAGCTTCAATCTGTTTACTACTTCTATAGATCTGTTCACCACAGCTTCAATAGATTTGTTCATCACGGCTTTAATTTGCTCACAGCTGTAATAGATCTGCTTACTGCTTTAACAGGACAGTTAGC
>JAODAH020047768.1:0-11750 GCA_027574865.2 Coproporus ventriculus | reverse complement strand
GAACGTAAGAGGTTAAGTTCATTAAAATAACGCATGTACATACAACAACATCTTTACGCATCTATATAACAAAAGCCCTTTTCCTTTGTATTAATAATACGTTCATTATAATGAAGCGTTTTGATTTCAATCACAAATATACTATTCACTAATTAAATTACCACTATGAAATCAAATATATACAATATAGTTAGATAGGAGTTTAATATTTAATTTAAATTCGATGTACTACAAATTTCTATTTATATATTTACTTAGTAAATTGATAGATTGGGTATCTCTACCGCATCATTAATAATATTCTAAGGCCATTTTATTGAAATAATATTCATGAAATTTCAGAGCGATTTGTGACAGTTGCATTAATTAAATTTTTAATTGTTTATGACATTCTCTTTTAAATTTTATCCACAAAATAATTTATTTTTTGTATTATTCAAGTTGTTATCATTAAAATTATTATCAAATGAAAAGTTAAATTAAGATTATTGTTATGCAAAGTTTTCGTAATAGATATGTAGAAGCAGGGGGTGTAGAATATAAAGTCGAAACCATTAAAACCGCCTGAGACAAGTACTGCCTGAAGTTGAACAATGGAGCTTAAGGAAACCACACATTCCGCCGCAAATCTCAGATAATAACCATTATGAAACACTTAAATTGAACCCCTTGCGTGTTCCGTATCATTATAAAGCAATACAAGTCCATTTGCAAGGGACGCAATTTATCGATCAAATGATATTCGCACTTGCCTGATTGGGCTGGAATTCATTTATCCCATCCCGTCTCAAACCTATATACCCACCAATCCTTATATCGAGGCATTTCCCTAGTAAAACGATAAGACAATGTACGGATCGTCACTACATTGTCTCAATGCTTCTATATATTGGTTCTTCCGCGAACTTGATCGGAATAGATTTGTCTTTATCGGACCCGAAATCAATTTGTGTGCGGTGGTTATGTGCTTCATCTTAACATCCCCCCAAAACTTTCGACCTCCCATACTCTCCCTTCAACATCAAATGGCGAACAAAATCACAAACCAGATAATATTATTTATGGAACAAAACGTAACGAATTTACTGCATTTTAATTCAATGGGTAGTCATTACTGATAAAACTGGTTGATTTATAACTAGAACAAAAACAAAAAAATATCCACATAAATTTCCAACTATTAAAACCTGCCCAAAATAATGCTATAAAAATATGGTACGATCTTTTTTTCCTGATGCCTCAGCATAAATTAATGAAAATTACTTTCACAAATAAAAAGATAAAAGGATTGGATTTTTATATTACAATCGATAATCTAAATAACTTTAATATTTATTTGTTGATTGGAATATTTATTAAAGTAAATACCAAGAATTGGGTTCGTTTAATTTTTTTGAACCTCTAACCATTTGATGTATATCTATCCACATATTTGGAACTGTTTTAAATAATTATATTTGTTATTTACAAACAAAAACCTATAACTATTTATCCGCATATAGCTGATGCAACTGTTAATATCATAAAACCATAATCAAAATTTTCATCTATGTGGATAATAAACCGGCAACCAAAATTGATTATAAAGCGCGATATTCGTCCGAAATTACATTACAAAGTTATCAGAACAAAATCAGTTTGATTAATATTACAAGCATACATGTAACGTGTATTAAAGAGCTGCCATAAATTCCCCCTGGTATATTATTGCCATATTTAATATACTCAGTGTGTGATACGTTTACTTCCATATAATACACATCATAAACATCATTAGTTCCTTTCCTTATTACTAGTTAATAATGTTATTTGTTGTTTGTGCTTCCTTTTCTCGTCTCATTAATTCTTTTCTTCTTCTTTTAATGTAACTCGGATTATATTGCGTCCCAACTTTATTAATGAAATTTAGATAAAAGAAGGAATTCTTTATATTTTAGCGGTTCAGTTTTTATTATCTTTAGTAACGAAAACTATAACAAACGGCATATGCTATCCTAAGAAATTTACGAGTTTCAATAAAGGGTAGGTGGATAATCCTGCTTTCCAGTTCGTTAAATTTAGCAGAAGAATGAAAATCTAACAGACAATACGAATAGTTGCATATGAAGGCATTTAAGGGAATTGAAAATATAATAAAAAAAATTAGAGTTAGGCAATTAGGAAAATTTAATATTCTTTAAGAGCTAACAACACCTATATATCGATTTGTAGAACAGATTATCTAAATTGCTTATTTTGTAAACATTGTAATTGGAAAAGTTTATTCCCTAGTTTACAATGGTGAAGAAAGAGAACATATATATACACACAAACTCTTTATACAACGATAAAATAATGAAACATTTCAGATAAAGTCAGATTATGAAAATATTAATGTTATTTTAAACAGATAAGAAAAGCTGTATTTTACATAATTATTTGGAACTCCACAAAGGCCCCCTAATGAGGTTTATTTTGTAAGGGTCTTTAAAGCGTTTCATCTCATCTCCATCCACTTACAATTTATTTAAATTAAATTTTATTGTTTGTTTGTTTCGTATGGAAAAGGCAAATTTACATAAAATATTTTTGATATAATCAATGTTATATTAAACACAAAATATTAAAGAAAACAATTTTATTTGTTCGTCCAAAAAATATAAATTTTGTTAGGAAAAGAAAAAGTAAAGCTTGTAGAGTGCAAAACATTTTGACTGGGTTCAAGTTGAGCTGTCGTGTTGATTAAAATCTGCAGAATGCATGACAGTTCGTGATTGATGTTAGAAGCTAAACAAACAGACTTGAATAAAATAATATAACGCGATATTAAATGGGAGAACAATAAAACATTGGAAACTTAATAGAATGGAAAATCATTTTCTGGAATTGAAGAACTTTTCAATCATTCTTCTTAGCAGAAAAGATGATCCTAATTTTTTTTAATGTTTTTTTTATGTCCTAAATCACTTTCTTACTATATTTAGTGGTGTTTGTAATAACAAAATTATAGTTTATACTCAGTTGTATATGTTTTTACTTTTTCTTTTATCGTATTTGTTTTAGAAATGAAGGGGAAATATGGCTTGTGAGATTTAATATGATGGAACTTTTCTAAACAAACAAAATGTGTCCCGGTGAAATCGAACTTCCCCTAGAACAAATAACAAAACCAATATTATGAAACTCAAATAACCAAGAAGCTAAAATTACGCAATAAATCCACTTCTATTATCTTCACAATGTTGTAATTTTATACATTTGTAAACAACTCTTTATGTAACGTACACCAGTAAAAAAAAATATTCCAATCAATTCATTTGAGTAACTTAATGCACCCATCGAACATTTTGTTGAAACATTAATCTCCATTTTGATATGTAATGATACCGTTAATTACTAATTGAATTTAATTAATGAATTGGGTTGGAAATAGATATTTTTAGTTTGTTGAAATGTCCTACACGCACTACATTATTTAAAAGCCATTATAATGAAATTTAATTCTTAATGCACTTCTATAATCTGTATTATGTCGAATGATATTTAATTAACTTGATGAATCTAAATTTAATTAGCCTGATCCTATTAAATGAAATTATATTTAATTGATTTTGAGCAAATAATGTACACTTCAGTTTCAAATTAATTTTATATTTAAAGTGATTTGGGATTTATTGGTGTTGCATTGTTATTCTTAATAAAGGATCATTTTAATTTAGACACACAAACTAATCACTGCAAAAAAAATTATATGCATTATATAGAAAACAAAAAATCTGTTAATATAACAACTTTTCTTAAATAAGAATTGCAAGTTTATTTAACTGACAATTAATTTAATTTAAATTCTCTAAATTTCCTGTAAAATCAGTAATAAATATGATATTAGTAATAAAATTTAATCCGGTTACATATAAATTATTTATATAAAGTATCCTTAACCCCTATTGAAAAAGATAGGGCAGTTCATATAAGATCAGATCGCTTCGGAGGCCTGAGGGTAATTTAATTATTCTAACTAACTAATATGCATATTCTTAAGTTATACGAGATGTTTTTGAACATTGGGGATGCACGAATGATATGCAAATTTGCCTGTAATCGATTTTCTTATACAACTTATAAATAATTCTGTGGCGAGACAAAAACCACTACATTTATTGAAATCCTAACACTATCCTAAGGGATTTAAAAAGTTTTATAATACCTTAATCCATCATTTTTCTTATTAAGAAACTCCAGCGTAGATTAATTAGTTACACACAATACCTTTTGTTACATTTCCGGTGAGATTAAAAGGTACACGAAAATATGTTTATTGTTTTCGTGAGGATGGAAATTGGGTGTTATTATCATATGAATCAAAATGAGTTCAAGCACGCTTTCCAATAACAGGGGGTTTAATCGGGAAAGTTTCGAATGTATGGTAGACGGCGTGCGATCGTCCGCAAAACTTCCACAGACTATGATGAAACTTGTGTTATAATAATACTGAGATGAATTATTGTTTTTCAGTTCCGAAAGAGGACGTCCAAGGAGTCCTTGGGAAGAAGAAGGGGTTACCTTGTGATATTACACCTAGGGATAGAGATGATGCAGTTGCAATGGTTTTATGGTTTAAAGAAACTATTGGAGAACCTTTGTACAGGTAATTATTGGCTATTAAAATAGCAATTACACCTCCTTCATTTAAAAAGTATTTTAATTATATAGGAAGACAAAAAAGATAGATTTATATTTTTATAATATTTCATACAAAAATTGTACAACCGGGCTTTTATTCATAAAATAAGCTTCAAAAAATGTCAAAGATTATATATAAAATCCTTTCAAAGTCTGAATATAATCAGAGCGTATTTTATATTCCATCATTCTTTTACTTTTTAAAATATTTTAATGAAATAAATTTTAATTAAACTCTTTGTAAACTTATAATTCTTAAAAAAAAATTCAACTAATAAAACATATTCATGTTATTAATTTTATAATACAATACAAAAATCTTTTTAAAAAAATTTATATAATTTCCTATTGTTATTATTAAAAAAGATACAAAGCTGGTCGTATTCTTCTTTTCAAGTATTTAATTTGTAATTTTTTTTTTAGAAAATGAGAATATAAAAATAAATAAATAGAACGTCCTGAACTTTATTGATTGATAATCTATCGTTGACCTTGTGATTAAATGCAGACATTCCTTCCAAGCTTTATAAAGTGTTGAAAAAAAAGGGCAAATCCAATTTATCCGAAAAAATTATGTAGAACCTTTCCATCAAATTCTCAAAGCGCTTTTCTTTACATTTACCCTTAATTTTTTTCACCCTAATAAAAATGAAACTCGCAAACTTGTAAAAAAGTATGATTAATACTGCAATAGAATTGATAATTACCAGTGTGAATATTAGATATTTTTTCATCCCTAAGAGAATTCCAAATAAGATTGCACAACTCGTTAAATAAAAGGAATTATAAATGACCATGGCTGTAATACAGCATCGAGATGGTTCAAGTTAAAAAAAAGAGGAGAAACACCACCTGAGAACTTTCAACTTTTGTGCATATCAGTTTATGACCGCAATTTATATTTCTCGAGTGTAAATTTTCTAGGGAAAACTAAAGTTTTTGAATCTTGGTTAGCCCTCTCGAGCATCTTATTTCAACCGTGGGGCCAACTTGAAAGTACATATTTTATTAAAATTATATATAAAGTTGTGATGATCTACTTTGCATGATTTAACTAGAGTCACGAAATTAAAATTAAATGAGATGCAAATTAGAAATTTTACTGTTTAAGTTTCTTCCATTCTTATCATTTAAGAATTAGAATTTTATTACGTATTGATTTTTCAGGATATTTAAATTTAATTAGCTTCGATTGGAATTCTTGAAATGGAAGGAAGATTAATGTCAATTCGTTGTAGGAAGTATATTGAATTTTACTTCCAAAATTATTATCATTATTTTATTTTCTTACATCTAAAATAAATATTAATCTTATTTCCATGATATTCCTTATTTCTTTCATCTCATTCTACTCTTAAATAACAATAAAAGAATTTTTTTATTTAGAATCCAATGTCAACAGCTGTGACTAACTAAAATAAGTTAAACCAAAGAAAGAACTATATTAGAGTGAACCAATTTATTGGTTCATATTCGAACGCATTTCTTGCTTGGAAGGTTTTTATAGTTCATATCTGTTATTAAAAATCCCAGAAAAATTTATGAAAAGTGCTAAGGCGAGAAAATAATTTAGATTCCGTTCTAATAAGAAATGAAAAGTATTGTACCGTTTAATTTGCTAGGCCCCTAGTTATTGCCTAGGTATTTCTGGATTTAGATATCAATCAAGCCATTTAAAGCTCAGTGAGTGCTCGCTTTACAGAAACGGCTGCTCCGCATCATTGCGCTCCCCTCGAACGACAAAGCCTACACTTTAAATGACAGCTACTTTCTTGAAATATTTAGATTTTGCCTCTTATACCAGTAAATTGATGGCATCACTGTCAATTTATAGCTGATTTATTCGAGATGGAGGATTTTCTATAAACACACATAACGATCCTACAGCAATAACGCATTCATAAAATGAAATATGTCTTAGATTTCGTTGCAAACTATTATAATACGTAAACATTTTTCTTATGCAATGTCATTCTACTTTCCATCCTATTCTAGCTTTAGAAATTTATAACCAACAAACGTTTTCATTATAGCAAACGCAAGGTAACATTATGGGCATGAAAAAGCTTTTATTGTCTTGCTAAGACAGCCCGAACGCAGTAATGAATATTCATCCACGTATAAAAGCCGATCTTGAGCTTTAGAGGGGTAGGTAGTGGTTTTAATAGAAGACTTAAATCAAGTTAAGAGACAAGAGACTATAACCGTCAAGTTTTAAACACCTTTCTTGAGTAATTTATCTGAGAAAATACGTAATCCGCCATCATTATTTTCGCGACTTTTTTTTTCTTTACTCTTAAATACATTTATCTCTTTTCAAGGACCATTAACCGCAAATACAATTTTTAAATTAAAAATCTTACTCAAGTTTATTTTTCTGTGAAAATTTCTTTTCTTATTATAACTTTAACAATAAAAAAAATCAATTTAATTAACAAATCCGTTTTTTGTTTCCATAATCAAATTTTAAAATAAATTATTCATTACGTTTTTTTTTTAAATATAATGAAACAATTATTTTAAAAGGTAAGGCCCAAATCTAATAAAATATCCTATAGACCCTCCACCCGTCACTATACCGCTTTACACGTTCCCAATTCTCCCTCAATTTACATCCCCATCACCTATTTACACCCCTTATACACATCCTTATAACACCACTTAAATCCAAACCTAATATTCTTCCCAAAATAAACTCGAAAAGAAATCATCTCTTTTCAAATAATCCTTAATTTTATTCCCATACATATCCAAAAGTTGTTTCAACATTTTCATTGTCTTATTGAAGTTGAGGAGTTTATACTCGTAACTCCCTCATCTGTATTCTAAATCTATATTAATCTGAATGTTGAATTTCTCTCTATTTCAAAAGGATATGTCGTTTCTTTCCGGAAGAAAATATAAAGGATTGTTAAGATGTTCTTTGAACTTATAATATTGCAGAAACTACAGAGTTATAATGTTATTTAAAGTGATATAACAAGGGATTTGAGGTTGTTTACATAATGTTTGTCCCATTTCTGATCGGTTTGGGATTAATCTGTGAAATTAAATGTGCAGTTTTAAAAGGAACAATTTTCATGTTTATGAAAATTTTAAAGCAGAATAAATCTTGCTAGTGGAATTGAGGTCAAAGAAATTAGGTCATTATTACCCTTCTTTATATATTTCGTTTTTATATTGTTAAAGCGAGAGAAACGGGGCTTTTGTATTTTGTAGGATATTGATGTATGGTTTTATTATAGTTTCGACGTGAGAGGGAGGCAGTTTACTTTGGCGAAGATGTGGTCCTCTCCTACTGTTTTCGGTACGAGGGCTTACTTCAGGGCCGCCACAAATCCAGCTACATTAGTTATAGATGACATCCAGCTATCGGACGAAGGGATTTACAGATGTAGAGTAGACTTCAAAAATTCACCGACCAGAAACAGCAAAGTAAACTTCACTGTTGTCGGTAAGTAAAATTTAATAATTAATCCTGATAAGATTCGGATACGTTTTGTTGGCGCGTGAGTGTAATTATAATTTATACCATTGTAAATATCACGCTCGTAATATCTTTGATAATTATGCGGTTTAAGGGTCTATTTTCATGGCTGGAACCCTTTTTGTCATTAGAGTTTCACTGCTTTTTTATTAGAGGACTAAAGCTTTTGCCGAATAATTCAAGAGTGGAATGGGATGAGAGGGCTTATCTATTTTTAAAAGCTTTTGGATTTTAAGGGCCACAAGCTTGCTGAATTTGAATTATACCATAATTTTTATTTCTTGTTCGAACAACTAGTAATCCTTTCTGAATAAAGTAATCCACAAATTCAATCGAATAAACAAAAAAAAATCTGATTGAATGTGTATATGAAATTTTTTGTAGATTGTTCTTGTATACATTAGTTTGACCCTTAAATCATATAAAGCTAATTTCTATATATGTTAAATGTTTTTGATAGGGGTGTTATAATGGAAACTATTACAATAGACTTTGCTATTTGGTTGAGTAGCACCCTCCGAATTTAGAAGCTTGTTTTGGTATAGCGCGCATATATAATTCATACAGAAATCCCCGTTGTTATGATACTCATTACAGCGCATTGTTTATTTATTCTCTAGTAGTTCTATCCCAACTTAACCTATTCAAACCATGTTTAAGGTTTATAAATTAATGCATTGGATGTAAAGACGCAAAATAGACCAAAATTTATTAATTCACTTAACTGTTTAATCAAGAAGGTTTTCCACATACATTCTCATCTTATTTTGCATTTTGTCAATCTTTATTAAGGAAGGAAATTTATGCACGAGACGTCTACATCAGTAATTATAACTTTAGAAACACTAGGGCCTAATTAAACTTTAATGTGAGTCAGAAATGAGATGCTCGAAAAGGTGTGTTAATTGACAATAGGAAAACTTTGACACTAGTGACTTTCATCCCTCGAAATTTAGGTTTGGGAAAAAGGACGCATGCCGGATATATATTGTGAGAACAGATTGTATCTCGTCCTTTTGAAATGGAAGATTTAGAACGGTAATTAAGAAACTTTACACCTGTATGTTGCCTAGAAACAAAACGGTCTGGTGTATAATTATAAGCAACTATTATTTTATCGATTTAATCTTAATTAATAAGTTTCAAGTTACTAATAATTTTCAATTAAATTTATTGAGTGGTTCGAATTTAATTATTGGAAGGTTGTATTATAAAGTTTCGCATATGTTCTTCACTGGATTAATTAGTTCTATCCATGATTTTAGTTTTTTTTACATTTTAAGTTGAATAAAAGTGTATTATTGGTTTTCAAACTTGCTTCATACTCTGAGGGTAACAGGTTTAATATCTAATTGTTGTTTATTTTAATAGAAAAAAAAATTAGGAACCTGGTTTCTCCTCAGAAAACGAAAAAAAATCGTAAGCTTCGTATTAATGAGAAGTTTGGCACGATAACAATCCTCTTATGGGTGAATCTCCTTTAGATTCGTTTAAATTCTAATAGGAAAATTTTTAAATAATATTTGTATTCATAATTTAATCCATAAAGCGTGTTTTAAGTATGAAAATGAAATTAGATTGTTTTGGGAAGTACTTGAAATCATTTTATTAGGTACTTTATATAATTTACTGGTCAATAAAATAAATATATAAAGTTATTTGCAGGAAATAAATGTATAATCCAAATAAACCAGGTTTGCGCTATGTTAGCTCTCTCTATCCATTCCTTAATTCCACTAAACCAGGTTCAACAGTAATGCACAAAGGAATTCAACGAATTATACTGCATTAGTAAAATTAAAGTGCATTTTCATTCCTTTAACTACGATCCCATATGTGGCTACCTGGCAATTGATGTAGTTCGAATGGAGAGTATGTACGAAAACACCCCCTCATCCTATATAAAGTTAACTAAATTTGATTGCATTTTAATTACTCTCGAATTTAATTCGTTTGGGTTTATTTTTACGATTTTAGAGTTGGGGAACACATGTTGGATGCATTTAGAGAGACGTGGATGTACAATTTTTGAAAGGGTGGAATTATATTGACAATAAATCGCGTTTTGTTAAAATGGGGATACCACCCTTGCCATACACATCCATTTAGAGCGCACAAGTTTTTATGATATGCTTGCGCTTGTATTGTATACTTGTATGTGTGTATATTATATAATCCTGGGCATGAAATGCGAAGTGGTATAAATTGAATTTTAGGATTTAATTTTAAAAGAGTAACAGTCATAAAACTCGGAAGGCGCATATAAATCGCCGACTCTCCGCGCGCCCGGTTTCGTTTTTATATATTGATACGAAACTCCAGCCCATAAAAAGTTAAAATTGGTTTTCTTAAATTGAAATGATATGTTGATGTATATATCAAGTGAACGTGCGTTGCGATCCCCGCTCTATCTTATCATCTCTAGGTATCTCATGTGATATCACATAATTGCTTGTTATATATCCCAACTTTACACATCTCCCCTTTTTTTTCAAAGTTTTCCTGTTTTATATTTTTATTCCTCTTGTTTTTATATTGCAAACTAATAAGAAGATTAATATCAGGAAGCAAATCCCCACAATTTCATTTTAGGAATAGTAAAATGGGGAAAAATAGTGCTTTACTCCCCCAATAAACCGATTTATCGGTGGATAAATTTAATTTATAAACATGAAAATAGATATGCGGTGCTCCTTAATGGTGGAGAGGACCAAATGCGCATAACCTATGTAATGCTGATAAGAGCTGCATTGCAGAGGGTGGTATAACCGATGGTTTTCATCCCCGAGAGTGCATCGGTACATTTTGTCAAGAGGGGAAAACGTGAGCACGCGATTATGTCACCACCGAGCTTTCAGCAAGAATATCAGCAATTTAAACCTTCAACTCCTAAAGTAATATTCGAATCGTAGCAAATATCAAAATATTCATTTATTTTTGCCAATTTAAATTTTATGATGAAAGGAATTAATTAATTAGGAATTAATATTAAATGCATTTAATTGATGAATAAAATTAGCGAAAAATAATATTTTAAGCAGATTTTTCTATAATTTTATTGCGCTTTGAAAATAGACCATCTGCCTTTACTATTTATGATATTTTTCTTTTATGAACTAAAACGTTGCATTGATTTGGTTATAAAATTTAAAATAATTTTATTTGCTCTTTAAAATTGCTCATACCACCTTTAAATTTATATCTTATAAATTATAAGAAGCAATAAAATTTTTATTATAATACTAAAGTGATAAAATGCATTGAAATTATGGTGGATGCGCCGGGTAGTATGAAATTGCTTTACTTATTTTGGTATTCAATTTTAATTTGTTTAAGTATTTTTATTTATCATTTATTAAAATATTTGTTAATTAAATATGCATAGATATATATTTTTTGTTAAAAATTAATATTCCTTAAATTTAAAGAAACTGCAGCGATAAAATTTAATCCATTTTTATTGAAATCGACTCGTGAAATGGATTACGATGAAAATTGCAATTGAATCCACTTGTATTTCTTCATTTGTGGCAAACATGCATACATTTTAAATTAAATTTGCATGTAAACGATTTGGTGCAACCACGCATAATGCATGTTA
>JAODAH020047762.1:0-11869 GCA_027574865.2 Coproporus ventriculus | reverse complement strand
ACATTTTCCCATTTTTCTGCGTTTACTATGTATATTTCGGAATACAGATGGCAGGATCGTATTCTGCGGAAAAATTTATATTGAATTCAACATTTTGAATATTATTTTCGACCATTTTTTATATTTGAAGCCTAAATATAGAAAAAAGCAAAAATTTCCCTAAAGAACAATTAAATGGCTGCCATTAAGGCTATGTTGCACCTGGAGAACTTTAGGAATTATTATTTTTAGTGACAATAAATATGTGTGCGATGTTTGAACAAATTCGGTGATAATGATGCCCGAACTATCGGGTAATCACCCGGAAGTGTTTCGCAGAATGACCCTACTTTTATTTTCATACAGACAACTTCTAAATAAAACAAAATGATATAGAGAAGTGGACATTTCTCACATTTACTCTTCTTTTTATACATCGTGCGTAGTACGGTGTTTCTTTAATGCTCTATATAATTGTATTACTATAACAAATGCAAAGCCGCTAACAGCTGAAACAAAATAATTAACACAAAAATAATGTTATAAAATGTTACTTACCAACTAGAAAAATGCAAAGAAAAGCACAGAAAGCACCCCATTCAAGACCGAATGCGAAAAAAGTGTATATTGCTTCAGCAATAAACATGGTTGAAATAGCTGCCGAAAGTATTAGGTAACCCAATAAAATTTTTGTGGAGCTCTACAAATTCATGTTATTAGTTTTATAGTTTCAAGATACCTACGCGATAAAAGATACCTTCCTAGCTCCCATGGCCAACAACCATGCAGCAATGAATAGAACAGACGTTGTAATGCTAAACCCAACTGCAACTAGCCACCTTTTTTCAAGACAAACAAACACTAGATTAATGCATTGGATTACGAAACAAATTGAAACCTGAAATTTTTTAAATGATAAGTTATAGTTTACCTTAATATAATGCTTAGCTTGTGTCTACATTAAATCATGACAAACCATTTCACCACACACACATGCACATACCCGTAACAAACCTGCAATTTTTGCGGATAAAATTTTGTTATGCTGAAAATGAATCCGTAGTTAAAAGTAGTTTAATATTACTGTATTGCGAGTTATACCCCATTTTTATTTAAAAAAATCAGGTGTGGTCTCCACTATACATCCCCTACATTTCTTTAGCAAATTATTGAAATTATAGGAACTCGTACGTAGTCGAAGGAACAAATAACGTATAAGGGCCATTTCCGGCAAAACCGGAAGTGCGATCTGGCCCAAAAAGCCTATCCAGTCCTTCACATAATGGCTTCAAACTTATGGTACAAATTTCAATTCGATTGAAATTTTCGTTTGGCCTCTAGAGCGTTAAAAAAAAACAGGTTTTTGTAATTTCCGCAGAAACCGGAACGCACCCACACATACACACACGTTGATCGGACCATACAGCCAAGCTTGTATTGTAGAGGGTTTTGGCAATGCTAGAAGAGCATTCTCAACTGGTTTAATATGTTTCTTAATGGATTCGAAAAAGAAATATACACACCCGCATTTCAATTAATCAGTAAAGTAATGTAGGAGGAAAGCAAAGATGTATGCCTCAAGATGCGTTACAGAGCTTTCCAGGAAATTTTGAGTTGAATAAGTTATATGTGTACCGTTATTGTAAAATATTTCACACAACCTCTTTTTTCAATGGCACATAAATATCGTATGTTGTGTACTTTCCATCTCACTTTAAATCAGACCAATTATTTTAGTGTCCAGTAGCTGGTTCTCTTTCTTTTGCTTGTCCCTATCTTTTGTTGACTTCTAATTTCTCTAGATGTGTATTGTAGTCTATATTCCCCAATATTATAAACATAGTGTAACCACAAAAATTTGAATACATACCAAGAACGCTTTAGCTGTATAGATAATTCCTCTTCTCAATCGTACTTTTTTCGACGTACAGAACATTACACTCAGAGAGTCATCATCTGCAGTATCCGCATCAAGAGTTGTGCTGCTTGGACTCGAGGAAGACATGTTCTAATTTTAAAAAAGAAGAAAAATATAAAAAAATACACTTTGACGGATTTGACTTATTGACTATTCCATCGAACACTCAACGTCATATTTTATTTTATTGTTAGGCGCGCCCTCTAGTAAGCCGCATGAGCAACATTCTAGATAGCGGTAAATGCCTTTCTATTTAAAAAGATAACGAACATTAAAAAAGGAAATTAAGCTAGTAAAACTTAAACCTTTTAGTTTTTAACTTGAAGCTCGCCAATTTTTTTAATTAGTTATAAACAAATAAATAAATAAATAAATTCTTGTAATTTATAGAATCTAAGCAGTTAAAAATACTTAATGGCATTGCCAAAACCAAATTAAAAGTAGAGCAAAATAAATAAGGGGGTAACAATTTTCCTTCTTACCCCCTCCTCTCGGTTAACATTTTAAATTACATTAAAACGAATACGGGACTCATTTTATTTTTATAGGTTGGCATGCCACAATAACAAGCTGTATAATTTTTAGGGTCAATTCTTTTGCACAAGACTTTTATAGTTGGTCTTTATGTATTTTTCTGTGCTGAAAACAAATCTGTGGTTTAAAATTGTCTAAAATTACTGAATAGCGAGTTACCCGCCATTTTTATGAAAAAATGGCCCATTTTACCTTGTTTAATCGTTCGATACCTTTTTAAATAGAAGAGCATATACCGCTATCGAGAATGTTGTTCATGCGGTAGAGCCCTGTATACTAAAAGGATAGATCAAGGTCACCGCCATTAACAGTCCAAATATTTAACTTTTTATTGCTTAAAAAGCATGGATTTTGATAAATAGAGTTATAATCTTTTATTCTGGTGATAAGAAAAATACAAAAATGTGCACCAAAAGAAAGTTATTGCAAAATTAAAATCAAGAAAATGATTTTTACTTTGGGAAAAGAGGAATATGGAAATACGATATTGTGGATTACTGGTCATGCTCAGATCAAGGGAAATGAGACAGCTGACGAACTTGCTAGGAACGGTCTATAGATGGAGAATAACCGCCGAAAATAATTGGACGGATCTATTGATATTATTGCAAAAGAAAGCTTACAATCATTAGCAAATGGAGTACGGGGGTAGGACACACCTTTTGCTTGAAAGATCCTAAAGAGAGTAGGCTCACATGATGATGGTAAATGTCCATGTAGAGAAGAAGGGGATGTTAATCATCTAATTTTTGGCTGCAAGTTTTTTGAGTATGACTGTACATTGCTTATAAAAAAAATAGATCTGAGGTATCAATCTCCATTGGAAATTAGACAACTACTATATTCACCCAGGCTGAGGCAATTAGATTGATACACGAATACTTAAAAAAAAACTAATATACTGCTGTAAAGCAATAAAAAATTATAATATTAAAAAAAAAAATAGAAATGAGTACAAACTATTGAAAAATTAGTAATTAGAAGAAAATGAATTAATGAAGAATGTTGGACCAATAGTGATATGTTAGAGGAGATCGGAGCCAGATAACCTCAAAGAAGAAGAAGAAAATCGAAGCGGTTATAGACGAATTAAAATATTATCCCTTAATGTGGTTTCTTTTTGAAGTTTTATTGTTACATTTAGGGG
The DNA here is from genome assembly GCA_027574865.2 of Coproporus ventriculus. Lineage (NCBI taxonomy): Eukaryota > Metazoa > Arthropoda > Insecta > Coleoptera > Staphylinidae > Coproporus > Coproporus ventriculus. The sequence continues at coordinate 8,291 of JAODAH020047762.1, read as the reverse complement.
TAATAAGTGTTATACTTATAAAACAAATAATAATTTTTAATTTATTAATACTATGTGATTTTATATTTGTTACATTTAAGTACCACGAATTGAAATATTTGGAGAAGTATCCTCTACAACGAATAAATTCTTTTAATAATAAGTATTAATATAAACTTATTTTATTGCTAGAAATTCCTTAAAATTTTAAAAACAAGGAAATAAACAGTAAAAATTAATAAGATGTTCAACCATTTATAATATTTTTGCCACATAATAAATAAAAAATATTTCTTAAAGAAAATGGGGATCAAAAGTTTCAAATATTTAAAATTTTAACAGTTTTGTTATCTCTTACTTGTAACGTAAAATTTAATCATACAAACAAAATATTTAGATCACTGAAAATAGATTTAATATTTCATTGTAAATTCTTCTAGGAGCGGCTAAATCCCCCGACACTTCTCCTCATAAAGCGCATGCGCGAAGTTTTGCCGATTGTCGCCTAGTATTCTTAACCATTTAGTCATAGTGTACATATAATAATACAATGGGGAAACTTTGCGTCGGTCCCTTTGATGTCGTGTGCCGGTTTTTGGTAACCTTAGTGTAGTGCTTATGAATGAAGCGCCCATCTTGTTGGGAGTCGCTTTAGCGCGAAATTCAATTGCTGCAATTAGTTTAGTTCTTTATACATATTAATTACATGAGTGGCTTGTTGAAGTAAATAGATAAACCACCTTTCTTGTAGATGATTTATTAATAGAAAAAGCCACATTTATAGATAGGTATGTGGGGTCCATTGATGATGGTATTGGAGTAGATAAAGAATGAAAGAGAAAATTGAACCTCCCACCACTTTTTTCAAGGTCAAGGTCAACGACCTAATTCAAGGTTACGTGGCCGTGTATCCATCATGGTCAATGACGTGGTGGGAGGTTCAATTGTAGGGGGCTTTGCATGCGCATGTACAAGAGAAGCGGGAGTACAACAAAATTTAAAATCGTCTGCTGTAATAAATGTTACTTGTATTATTTTTTATTAAAAATACGTTTTTTATTTACAAAAAAGGCATATAAATAACAATATAGAAAAAAATATAATTTATATATGAAATAACATAATTTTTATGTTATAAATGCAACACATAACAGTCAACATATGCAGCCGCGTCATTGCGCTATTGGCGGATTTATATATACTTTTTAGCGCGAATTAGTCCGTTTGACATTCTCTTACATTCGTCCTTAAATAACCTAAACACATTTCAAAAGTGTTAAATAGTGAAGCTAATATTTAACAGTCGTAGATAAAATAATGTATGAGACTCGTGTGTGAAGAGCCTTTATGCACTCGTCTTCGCAACTAGTGCATAAAGTCCTTCTTCACTCACTAATATCGCAATAGTATATTAAAGCATCGAGTGGATAAGGCGCGAGTTATAGCACGGGTCCAACTTTATAAAACGAGCGGCGGCAACCGCTAGTTTTATATAGGACGAGTACCATAATAGCCTTACCCACGAGTTCTTTATACTATTTATTGTACCTTAGGTCTTTTTGTCAATTTTAAATGCATATTAAAAAAAAAAATAAACAAATAAGGGAATTTTATCGCGCTCGGTATAACAAATGTCATTTGCGACAATTCAAACCGAATTCAAATTAATTTTCACAATATCTGTAATTAAATATTAATAAGAACTATCTTATCGCATAAAAACACGAAGAAATACAAAATAATTTGAAAATTAATTGAATTCAAACGTCATGGTTACAATTACATTTATCACTAATCACAGTTTCACTTTTCACTCTAAAAACTAGTTAAGAACAAAACACATTTTAAATAGATTCGGTTTTTTATTTACGCGAATTTTACTCATGTGCTTTAGTAACGAACTGAGTTCAGTGTCGTAAAATTTTTATTATGACACAAAAGTACCAAAATAGTTTTTTATATACTATAGCATTAAAATGGCATTTATTTATTACGAGTGTGGAATTTATTCTCCGAGGCGAAGGCCGAGGAGAATAATCATGCGAGTAATAAAAAATCATTTTAGTGCGGAGGCATATATTATATTTTTTCTGAAAGAGCTTAAGATTAATTTTAAAGACATTTAAAAATTCTGAAATTAGGTTTAATATAATAATATTGTGCGTCAGTATGCGCAATCTAACGTATGCACTGCTTACTTTTTCGCACAAGTAGGTGATTTATGTGTTCAGAAAAGTTGAGTGTGTCATCTAAGATAATGTTCATCGCACAATTTAAATTAAGAACATAAGCGAACTACTTTATCATCTGCCTGATGAAACCACGGTGTGATGAAACACAAATATCGCAGTGGCACAAAATAAATGTGAAAGTTTGCAAATTATTTGTTTTATTAATTAACTTTAATTAATCAACTTTATAAAGTATATCATAATTCTCATTTATACTTTTTATGCATTGTTAAATTTATAGACATTTCTACCAGAATATTATCACACTTACAGTTATTATAATAATGCAGTATATTTTATTAAATTTCAAAATAAATAAATGTTTACAGTATGATTTTTATTTTTCATTTCTTACAATATTATAGAAGCTGCAATGGATTCTTTTTTGTTTGATCTTACTTATAAAGACTGTAACTTTTGTAAATTTATAAAAAAATATGGCCAAATAACAAGGTAAGCAATTTAAGCGAAAAACAATTTTTATTGTCTACCACTTGAAATTTAACGTGACCTAAAATGGGAAGCCATGTTAACCCGGAGTGCTTGTCCGATTTGCCAGTCATCGTACTTTTAACGTCATTTCTCTATTACATAGTATTTTCTCAAACGTTATAAAGATCGATTGTTACCACTTAGAGAAGGTTTTACGTTTAACGTTTTAACCATTTTTCAATATCGGGTAACAGGTAAATTGTTGAGGAAGGTAAGTTATTCTTTTCAATTGAAAATGAATTTATATATATTTTCTTTATTTTATGTTCTTATGCAATTGCACTCTCTTTTTTTATAATATAGTAGTTTTTCTTTTTTGTAATCATATCAGACTCATTATAAAAACGCAAATTCAGTCAGATTGATGTTGTGTAAAATGACGGACATTTATTTGATGATAAATCATCGGGAATCGCAAATAAGGTATTGTTTTCTATATTTTCACGCGTGTCTCAAAATATTTTTTATCAATTGCTGGGCAATGGTCTTTGTCGTAAGATACCTCGGTCACTTAAGAAATTATCGAATCAGATTGTTTTTCTTTATTACATCTTGCATGATGCCCAAAGAAGTTTAGTTATCCAGATGTGTTCCCACTAAAAATGTTAAGGTCATTTTGTCGCAGTTTATTCACTAACAAAATGACTGGCTCTTTTCAAAACAATCAATCATAAGTTCTGCTAGCGATCAATTCAAACAAGTACGGACTAGATCATACAGCTATATATAGTTGTAAAAATAAAATAAAAAACTATATAGACGTTTGAGTTAACAAAAAACTGTGTTTCAAAACGATACAATTTGAGTTTGAATTAAAAATTAAATTAGTTTGGGTTGTTCATTTTGTATGAATGAAATGTTAAAATTTTGGTTGAGATTTGGTAGAGTTAGTTTGAGTAACTGGAACAATTGAGTCAAATTGGCTCATTACAACTACTTTCTTTTTTTAACTTTATTATAGCAATGTCCTAATAGTAACTATTCGCTTGAAAGAAATCATTACAATGATTATATTTTCTTGTAGATAGGATTACTGTTGTTGCAAGAAAGATTGTTTTAATTATTTTATTTAGGGACGACCTTAAGCTATAAACAAAGGAAAAGATCTTCTGTTCTTTTTTCTTTTTGAGAAAGAGTAAAAGCATCACTTCTAGTGAAAGTACACATCACTTATTAATTACTCGCTAGTTCGAGGACGACGTACCAAATGCTGTGCCAATTGACTATTCCATAATATACCCTATGAACTAATTCAACAAATATCACAGATGCAGCTTAAAAATCTCTGTTTTCTTTACCATCTGAACAACCTTCACACTATCGTAGAAAAAATAGTTTTGCATCCAATGTTGATTTCAACAATTTTAAAAGGCTATACGTATTCCGGGCATAGAATATTTTTTTATGGAATACAAAGTGATGTCGATAATGTGGTTTTCCCGTTCTATTAATGATTAATTCGCTATATGCATTTTATATTACTATTAAAATAATGTTTATTTAGCAAATTTGATAAAAATCGTTGGAACGGTTATTTGAGATATCCAATTTGTAATTGTAGTTGAAATTTGGAGAATCAATTATACATACACACAAATACATACACACACACACACAAAATATTAAAATTTCGCTTTTTTGCCGATCACAATACTTTCAGCAACCTAAGATGATAGACAATACCTACGGTTCATTGAAAGTAAAAATCACCCAGCATAAACAGCTATTTCTAACGATCACCTTAGAAACAATATGATTTATTTTAATTATTTATTTTTGACTGTCGCTTCGAAATTTGCCTTCAGTTTATTTAATTAAGCACTTATATCGAAATTAGATTAACAAAGAAGAATTTAAAATAATTATATTTACACATTTTCAAATCTTTAGTTTACAAAACTAACATGAACTATTTCTGCTACATATATAAGGCACATCGAGGATGTGCGATCTACGGATGGTGCATAATGGTACGTGAGCATTAAGATAATTGTATTTCGTTAGTTTTCTGCTAAAATATTGTGAATTCCAAAATTATTTTACATTGAATCTTTATTGTTTATTAAAATTGGTTCCAGTGAGTTCAACAGATTCTCGAACGCTGGCTGTAAACTGTCAGATAGAATGTATTTTGTATTAAAATTAACAATTTCAAATTCATCGTGCAACTCGCGTATCTATAGAATGTGTCAAAGTTACAATCAGGCTTATGAGAACGTAAATTTTACTACTAGTTTCCTAATATATAAGAAGCACATGCGCTCCACGTGTTTCAGAAAAACTGTTAGCAATAATTAAAATAGATTTGAATTGTCTTTTCTTTGTAATTTTTAAATTTTCGATTCTTTCAACCTTTGTTATGGAGATCCAAACAAACACATTTCAAGTAACTTTTTGAGTTTTTGTTTGAAATGCTGTTTTAATTTTTTAGTTCTCGTATTAAAAATTACATTAAAGACGCATAATTTTTGAGATATTTCAGGGTCTCAAAGATCATCCTGTATTTATATAATAGATGTACGAAATTATAAGAAAATTATTTATATTTTTTTTTTCAGGTTCTCTCCCTTGTCTATATCTACCCAGTAGTAAATTTTTACTTTGCAAACGAAATGATGAACTTCACATTTTTCTTGTTAATAGGACTTATAAACTTAATATCGGGAGTACTTTTAGTCGCCGTGACTCAGTTTGTTATATATACCGTAGTTATTAAAATTATAGAAAAAACTAATAATGTTAATTTATAGTGCCCTGTTTATGCAATCCTGTATGGATATTTGATATTAGATGCCATCAAGTTGGGCATACTTATAATTTTTTGCCTTATAAGTATGTTATATGCAAAATATGTGATAGCAATTGTCATGTTCCAGTTATTTGGTAATTTCTAGTTAAAGATATAGCTATAAGGTCTAACATTATATATTTTATAAATATTTAAAATTTAATACTATCAATATTTCCTCAATTTGTCAAAAATATAATAATTTTTATTTTAGATATTTTAATCATTCAATCGTTTTAGTTAAATGATTTTTTCGAAAATGACTAACGTAATTTTAATTGCAACTAAATATTGAAAAATTAGCAAATATGAAAATGTCAAAATTGTGGAATACTGTCGAAATCTTTAAAAAGTGTTAAAGTTCAGTTAGAATGTTAAAGGTTATAAGATCTCAAAAAATATCAAATTTATTATATTTGACATATCTGTACTAGTTTTCTTTAGTTTTTTTGAAAATCTAGTCACCTTCATCTCATAGCGCTTTTGATTGTCTTAGAAGCACAAATGGACACTGAAAAGTAACTACCGTGCCGGTATTGCAGATTGCGGAGTTTCTATAATTGTGTGTTAAACTTGGGAGAAATTTTATTTTTATTATTATTTTATTTTCTGTTCAAATTATTGAAGTATATCTTATGCCCCCGTCATACTATCGAACAGTTTAAAAAAGTTTGATGAAAAATTAAATAGGCACCACATAGATTGAAATAATTTCGCTACTTAGATTTGAAGTTTTGCGTTTTATTTTGACTTTCTTTCGCGGTACAATAAAATTAACCAATCGTCGCGCAGATACTGTCAAACTGTTTGATGGAATTAGGGGTGCTTCTATTTTAGAAAAGTTTGAACAAACTGCTAGTGAACAGTTTGACCAAACATTTAGTTAGAAGTTTGATAATGTGACACGGGCATAATTTGACATGCATAGAAAATAAGACTTGTAAATCCGCCATACCAAACAATTTTAATTGCACGTCATCACTAAATAATTACCAATTGACAGATAATTTAAGAATTTTTACATCAAATAATTCGAAATGTCAAATTTAATACAACACCGCATATTTTTCGTCATTGCTGCCAATATTTAAATACCCGCAATATTTAAATTTCAATATTATAATTTCGTATCGGATGTACAGTTGTATTGGTTCACCTGATATTGTTTGGTGACGGCATATATGACGAGCAATTAAAATTGTTTGGTATGGCCTGTATATACAAATTAAAGTATATACAGAAGCGCTTCAAAAATTACTCCGAAAAGCGGAAAAATATATTCTATACATTTTATTTTTATGTAACCTATTTCACGTTTTCTTTTTGTTTTAGCTCTTTATTTGTATGGTTATTATCAAGTCTTTCAATTTCAAGCCCATTTTGAAACGGATTCAATATATTAGCTCGGTGAATTTTTTCATTTGTAAATTTATTTGTAGGTGTGAGTTTTTATTAGCAATCTATCTAATTACTTAAAACGAGTAATTCTTGTATATAAATATATAAATTTACTTCTCGGAAGGGCCTCTAACGATTTGTATTATTTATTTGTATAAGTAAAACCATTGCACGTCATGACTACTATGTGACGTCACATACGTGCATTATCGCCAGCTTGTTATATTTTTCCCTATGTATTAAACGTCACACAATTAAATAATTACCAATTGACATAAAATTTCAGAATTTTTACATGAAATAATTCGAAGTGTCAAATTTAATACAACACCGCATATTTTTAATCATTACTGCCAATCTTTAAATACGAGAGTTAAATTCCAATGTCATAATTTCGCACCGGAAGTCTATCTGTGTTGGTTCATCTGTTTTTGTTTGATGATGACATTTATGACGTGCAACGGTTTTACTGAATAGACATTAGTTGTATTTCTTGTAAAAACGCAATTTTACACAAGGAAAGTTTTTTTTATAAATATTTATTAGAACCATCTATCTGCTCTCATGTTGACTATTTCGTTTCGTGTGCCGTCTCGTAAATTTTTGTGGTACTCGTATGATGTAAATCAAAATGACGGTTGACAGTGAAGGAAGTATTAGGTTAAGACCCGACTTCGTCGTGGTAATCAGTTCATGCGTAGGTAAGATCGAAAAATATTCACTTTAATAAATGTAATATTAGTCTAATAAAATAATAGAAAATAAGGGAAAAATTTGGTGTAGTTTTGATATTTTATTTCTTTATGTTTTTTGGGCCTCTGAACGCGAATTTCAGGTTTGCCAACAAGAATTTTGCTTGGAAACCCGCTTTTTAAGCAAAAAAATTGAAGAGGATAACATTTCCTATGTTTTATATGATGCACATTTTTTTGTAAAATCAACAAGGATGAATTCGGAAAACTTCTTCTCTCTTTTATTATTTTTCTTATTAAACTACATGTTTATCCTGGCATTACTGACCACGCATATTATGATATTGTTTTATCTACATCGATCTATAGATTCGTTTCTATATCAAAGCACATGCTTATAGCTATGTAGGTAGTACTATTATAATTTGCTTAAAGAGCTACACAGACCTCATCAGATACTTGATTTATCTGTTTTGCAGGTTTATTAAGAAATCCTGAATATTTCAAAAAAATCGATACGTCCATTTTTTATTTAAAAAATAAATTTGCTGAGAAAAATAAAAAAAAATTCTTCAATTTTTAAAAATTCATAATTTTTAAATGGTTCATGTATAAAATTCCTGTGGGAGCTTCCTGTGGATGTTCCAGAAATAAATCCTGAAAAACAAAATCGATTTGTCCATTTTCGAATTATGACGTGAAAACTTGATT
>JAODAH020047752.1:0-14619 GCA_027574865.2 Coproporus ventriculus | reverse complement strand
ATTTCTTCAGCAGGGTCGCCTTTTGTGCCGGTCCTCTGGATTGATTATCTTCAAGCTTAGTCCAAATTTCCCTTGATGTTTCACACCCCTTCACTTGTTTAGGTTCGTTTAGGCTCATCAATAGTATGATGTCGGACTTCGCCTTTCTATCGTTCTTCACCCATTCAGCAATAGCTTCGGTATTTTCAGCCGTTGATTTCGGTTTAACACAATCACCATTAATATAACCGAAAGCTTCATTTTTAATCAGTGAAGCTTCTACTTGAACACGCCATGTATCATAATTGTCTTTATTAAGCGGTTCAATTCGATGATAGGTTGCGATTCTTTTCTTTATATCTGTACACGCCTCACTACAATCACTTACTGTTAGTAGCTTCCACTTGTATATAATTCGCAATTACAAGCGGTCTGGGCCCATAACCTGTTGTTACAAAGCAAAGGCACAATTTTTTTTTATTACGCGATCTGACACAACGTGTTTATTCATTAATTAACAAACAATAACTGAACCTTTTTTTATAAGCTACGCATCCTAGCTGGCGTACCGTTATTGTCCGCGTAATCTACAAGTTTGCCGCTGCAACACAATTTTTATTAAATTTCAATCTATTATTCGGTAATGATTTCACTAGAAATTTAATATGACGCTGGGAGTGCTTGGCGTGAAAATTAGTTTTTGGTTTCTTGGCTTATGAAAGTATAAATAAAGTTGTAATGTCTGAAGAGGAGATATTGAAAATTTTATGTCAGGAAAGAGAAATATATTGTGTTCGACGAAATTGAAAAGTTTCTGAAGAACATTAAAAATGTTTTTATTGCAGTTGCATGTGTTTGTATCGTGAAACAAATAGGAGAAGCCTCTTCTTATATGTTATCCTCTATCCTGGTTAGGATAACCCCAGGTGCAAGTTTGCAGCTGTATTCCGAGGCGCATTACGATCCTCAACTGGAGATTACAGGAAAGAATCACGAAATAGCAAATGTATTTATTGCAATGGCCGTCAACATTATTACCTTACGGAATCTTCAGATTTATGATTACACTTGTTAACAAATTTTATATTTTATTTTTGTATCTATTTATATAAAAAATTACTAACAAAATCTACAGGATTTGAAGTTGGACTATATGTACTTTCTCCTATTATGGTCGAAATTAGTTCTCTCAAATTTTGTAGTTTATTTATTAACATTTTGGAAATCTTTCATGTCTTGTAAATAAAATTAAGTTCGATGAGTTCTCAGACATCACAAAAAACCAACCAGCCATCAACGCTGAAAATATCTAAAATTTTTCTTTTTGTTCGGAAGGCATACAAGTAGCAATTTATACTGATGATAATATACACAAAGTCGTTTTATTTCTAAGATCATAAGTTGATCTTTTTAGAATTCCAGAAGTTAATTATTTTGGGAATGCACAGAGGTCATCACCTGTGTCCACCAAAAAATGAGTAAGTATGTACTTGCTTGTCTGTGTCGAAGTTGCGGTGTGATGTTTCTGAGCCTTTGTCGGTGACTGTTAGCGACTGGGTAGGCAATTTCCTTATGGTTAGCTTCGATATTGTTGTAGGCTAGAGTACATTTTCTGGCATTCGACCTAAATTTTTGATGATACCAGCATACTCCTCTGCTTTTCTTCGAACTTTAGTTACTTCAATCTTCAATGTGACAATCAAATATTTTGATTAATTAGCGATGAGTAACATTTCTGAGTTTCCTGTATTACTGGTACTTTCGGTATTTTTCTACCTGTTAATCTGACAAAGGCTATCGGCTAGCTCTGAGATGTTATCAAAAGTTTAGGTCGTGGTGAGCTGCTAAAATGGCTTAGACACTTTCTGGAAGTCGACTGGATAAGAGCGTTCTGTTACTATATTTCCGGCAACTACTTGTAGATATTGAGAAATTGAGTCGGTTTCCTATATCCTTTAACTTCAAGTGACAGCGGTGTTTCTGTTCCAGCGTCATGCTTAACCACTTTATTAGTTCGTCCTTTAATGTGGAGTATACGTTCGTGGATTGTTTGTTCATTATAATATCTCGAACCTGCAATGCACAGCGGGCTTCTAGTATTCTTTTGATGCGCCCAATTCGCTGTCTTTGATGTTACATCAGGTATCTTAAGATCCTTTGTCTTTGAGAACAATAGTTCTATGCCTTTGCAACTGAAGGTTCTCATGCCTATTTCATTCACGATTTCTGAACCTATTTGTGCGTGTATTTTCTTTTTCTAGCTTACTTTTCCTTTTATGGCTTTCTTGGAAAATAAAGGTTCATCAGAAGATTCCCTAATGTTTTTGGATTATTTATTATGTTGTTTATTTTAATGATCTTATTGATTTCTGCAATGTTATCCTAATATCTATATTGTCGTATTAGTTTATACTTTAGATTACACGATAAATTGCTACAAGTTGGTCCATTTTCGAATTTTTACGTTCGTGATAAAGGTATTGGTTTTTCCTTGCAGCTTTCAGTAGGCAAATGTTGTAAAACGACCGCATCTCTTCGGTATTCTTGTTTAGTTCTCCTACCCAGATTTGGTAGCCATGCATTAATTATGTTTGAATGCAATTTTTAAATAGTAATTTGTTCGCCATTTTATAAGGTTCTCTTCTTTCAGCAGTAGCATTAGATTGTCATACGCACTCTTTATCAATCTTAGTCTTGTTTATAAATGAGATATTTTTGCTCTTTTTTCCTCAGTCTTTTCATTATTATTCCCAAGTACTATGTTTTCCTTTGGATTTTAGTAGGCTGCTTCTTGATGATTGCTCAGTCTCTTTAGGTAAGTTACTTCCAGTTCTGTTTCCAGTTCATGTTGTACTTCCATTTTACAACAACTCTGAGAAGGTTTTTGTAGAATTGTCTACATGTTTTAATGAAGAACATGCATTTCTGTTTGAGAGCGAGTGCGGGGAATGGTTCGTTTATAAAGAGTGAAATTCGGAATTCCGAGGAAAAAGTTTGACATCTGGGAAAAACTAGATATTAGCTTGTTATACATTATATTCGTACAGTTACCTATAAAATTATGACTTACAAATTAAGTTTCACATAAAATTAGAAACATGATTAAGTACCTTAAGGAATGAAAGAAATATTATGCGAAATCTGGAAGAAAACTATTTTCTTAAAAGGAGTAGACACAAGAAAATGGTAAAGGATAAAGATACGTTTTAATATGATAATAATTTTTATATTTTTTACAGCTGTTTTATTTTTCTAAAAGTTTTTTATGCCATTTAATATTATCAGGCAAGTAAAAATCAAAATCTTAATAAATTCCCTTAAAATATTTAAAGAGAAATATTAAAATGTTTTAAGACAATTAGTACTTTAATAAAATAGTTAAACGATTCCATTTAGGTTTATGTCAGCTATTAGGGACGATTTTTATTAAGGAAGGGAAGCAGTCCCTTTCGAAATTTATGAGTGGAAAGATGAAAAACAAAAGCGTGCACTCCCGCCCATGTTCCTCTTTTGTATATAGTATTTTTAATGTAACCCATGCAAAATGGAAGTCTTAACGCGCACGGGAATACCAACTTTCATAATCTCGATATCAAACTTCTTCATATCGTAAGCAACAAAAAGATTTATTTACACTTACAAAGTTAAGTTGAATTTGTGGGAGCTACTTTATTTTTATGAATATGTATGCAGAAACTTCGTAAATATCCCCCCTGTACACTCACATCACTTCTTGATTTATTCAAAACAAATTTAATTTAAATCAATCTAGTTGTACGAGATTTTAATTTAATTTGTAGCGCGCGCGCGCGCGCGGAAAAATCAATTGAATAAATGCTGACTATCGGTTTGATCAAGACTAATTAATTGGAGAGGACTTAGTTATACTAATTGAACCTTACAGTTTTGCGAACGCTTACATTTGTAATTAATCTATAAATAGTTGATAAGTTTGGTAAGGAGAACCGGCACATCCTGCATAATTTAAAGCATTTGCGCGACCGTAGGTCCGGCGAATCCGCCACTCTCCGTTGGAAAGTTTGTACTTTGAATTTGTTATAGTCATTGCCACTCTTGAATTATTTATAGTAATTATGTGACTAAAACGAGGATAATTTTCAAGCATAATTTATTAAGCATATCATTAGCACTTTTCGCTAATTTAATAACCTCTAAAATACGAATTATTTACTACAATTAGACAGCAATAAAGTGTTTTTGTTGGATAAATGATCTAGCATACTAGCACAGATCATAGTGCAGAGTATTGGATACAGTTGCTTTCCTAGTCTAGTGTGTGTAGTTACGTAGCAAAAGGATATCTTATCATAATTCTCACCAATGATGCCAGATCTTCCGACTTGTAGGACGTCTACCGCTTGAAATTATTAGTACACTATTATTACCTTCTGTCTAATTTGCTAAGTAATGTTTGACTAGCGTTGGAGTGAGAATCGCGATATCATCCGCGAACTGAAAGTAAATGGAGTATTTATCTGGTTTGGGGAGATCGATGGTGGATTGCGATATTGAAGAGGGTAGACGCCAGGACTGATCCTTGTGGAAGGCTTTCCTTGGTGGTTCGCCAGTCAGAGTGTACACTTCCTTTAATTATTCTAAATCGTTTGTTTGAAAGGAGCGATCTGATAGTCTTTACTATCCAGACAGGAATTTCCATATGAATTCCTTTGTGTCGCGCCAAGTGTTGTCGTACGCTTTCTCCAGATTCAATAACGCGACGATGGGCAATTTCGTCCACTGGGTGATCGGATTAGCATGCTCCATTATGTTTATACTTGGGCGGTTGCAAATAGCCTGCGTCTAAACCCAAATTGTAGCTAGGGGATTTTTTCTTCCACGATTGCAGTAATTTTAGCCAGAAGTAGTCTTTCTAAAATCTTGCTAAGATTAAAAAGAAGGCTTATAAATCTTCTATTCTCAGGTCGTTCGAAGTTTTTTGCCTTTTTTTGGGATCGTGACTATGGTGGCTTGTTTCCACTGGTTTGGAAAGTAGTCTATTTCGGCACAGACGTTATATACATTTGTGAGGAATTCAATTGTATTTGGAGGGAGCAGTTTAATTGCTCTATTTGGAATTTGGTCTGTTTGAGACTGTTTATTGCGCTTGTTACATCTTCTTTAGTAAAAAGTCTCCTAATCTGTGAATTTATGTCCAGGGTTTTTAAGGTACTTTATACCATTTCGGTGGTTGGGGGGTCGTAGGGGCGAGCGTTTTTGATATTCTCCTCTAGCATTTCAGCTAAGGTGTTAGCCTTTTCTTTGGTGTCGAATATCCACCCGAAATTTAATCGATAGCAATGACGCCACTTTTCTCCAATCGGTTTTCAGATTTTGTTTTCTTCCGGGTTTGGGCCAATGGAACTCAATTTCGTTTATCACAGGGAAGTGGTCAGATCTCATGGTGGGTATGGAAAACGACGTAGTGAATTTGTTCCCGTTGAATTATATTGACAGATCCAAGGTGTTTTCTCCTTTCAGGTTTAATATTGTGTGCCTATACGGTAAGAATACATGGCCGTTGAGTTTTTTGGCAATATTATGGAAATTTTTACCTCTAGTGTCGGATGTACTTATTCCAGCACGTATGTTTCGCGTTAAGAGCTCCGCTCAGGATCGTGTAGCAAGTGTTCCCATCCAGTACGTCCAGTATAACTGCTTCTGATATATTGGTTTTGGGTGAGACATACCCGCTGTTTATGTCCCAGATTTGGCCATTTATTTCGGTGAGAACCGACGCACATTCGATATTCTCATTTTTTGCCTCCAATTGTACCGCGGTAAAGTTGTTTTTTATTAAAACTGCCGTGCCTTTATTTCCTTTGTACATGGAGTTGTATAGCATTGGTAACCAGAAATATTTATTGATTGATTGTCTTTTAGAAACGTTTCTGTGAGTGTCATAATGTGGACGTAGTGGTCGTACAGGAACTCTTTTAGCTCGTGTTTAGTGGTTTTTAGGCCGTTTGCATTCCATTTAGATGGTACAATTATTTAGTTTTGGTTATCCATTTTTACCTTATTTCGGATAGTCTCGATCAACTCCTTGCTGAGTGCAGGTTTCACTGTCTCTGCAATTTTTTTTTAAGTCGTCACTGTTGCAGGGTCAGTCGTGCTTTGTATGCTTATTGTTTAGTTGATCGGCGTAAGAGTCGCCTGGAATTTTTTTAGCTCTTTCTAGTTTTTTCGACTCTTTCTGCCTCCTTCTGTTGTTTTTTTTTTGAGTTCTCTGCAATTTCTTTTTGCAGTTTCATCCAGTCAAGGTTTTTGTCACATTCAGCGTAAGATGTCCGATGGTTATTCCTGCAAATTGCACATTTTAAGGTCTTCGAATCACATGGTTCTGTGCTCATCGGATCATTTGCCACAAGTAGAGGCGTTGAAACACCATGTATGGAAGTGGACTATCTTTACTTATCATGCAGATGACTTTTTTCACAGGTAATTTCAAATCTTTTATAAGATCATTTTTGACCCTTTAGTAGGGGTCGGACCATGATTTCTTTATGTTTTTTTGGTCGGTGAATCAGAATACGCCATCCATTTTACTCCAGCACGTCACATTTTTTCATAACTTTCATTTTTTTGTGTGCCTGTGTTATCAATATTTATCAGAAGATAGACAGACAGATAGATAGTTATTAATATTATTATATAAAGTGTTTTCGCGACACTGTGTCCTCAAAAACTGCTTGCGCATTATAGATACATTAGGGTTGTTGTTGAAATAAAAAGTTCTTGAATCGAACGCGACACTCCTGAAAAACACAAAGTTTTCTTAAAAACCAATTAAGAACAAAGCGACTTGCATAAAAAAAAGTTTTTTCTTTCTTCGAGCATTGAAAATTTTCAGAAGTTTGTAACTCTTCTTATAATTGGTATTAAGAATTGAGAACACCATTTACTAACAATATAATAGCCATTTTTACGAAAATAGCAAATTTGTGAAACTATCTGATCAAAACGTTTGTTTTTGGTACAGGGTGCTAGAAAAATTACAGATCAACAAACATCTATTTTTTTTTTGTGGAAATTCGAACGCTAGCAGTTAGAAAATCGTATCTTAATTATTTAAAAAGTTATGATGAAATACTGATGAATAATTTTTATCGCAATTTTTAAAAATCTTTCTTTTGTGCGCAAAATATCATTTTTTGGCCACAAATACAATCAAAATTCATTTCTACTTAAAATTTTCGAAAAAAATAGGATCTGCTAAAATTTTATGGTCTAACTATACGTTAAGCGCTAAAACTCCAAAAACGGACTTTTTTGTTAAATAACATACTTTTAAACATACCTCGTCTGGTCACAAAATTAAACTTATATTTGTTCAACAATAATACCTCTTAATATGGTTACACATTCATGTTTTTCCTGCATGTCCGCTTGTTGATAGGATGTGAAAATCATTGAGTATTATTTTTTCCATATCTTGGTCGATTACTCTTACGACTCCTTTTACGTTATATAATTTGGTGGTGGCCAGCTCGGAATTTTTCCAACATCAATTTCTTTATCTTCTATTACTTTACTATTTATTTTAGTTTTTAAAACTACCAATACTTTAATTGCAAATGCTTCGCATAATTTATTCAAATCTCTCAACAGTGCAATTAGCTTTAATGTCGATCGAGAATCTGATACAATAAAAACTGTTGCAAGGTATTTAAAATAACTTACGTTGTTAAATTTCTTAGACACTTTGTTTTTAAGCTTTTTAATTAATAAAATTAATGTTTGCCAAAAATGGCGCAAATCAGTCTAAGATAACCCACGAAATTACAAAATTTCCGATATTTTTATAATCATTTTTGACCAACCTACAAGTATAATCGTTTCAAATTATTTGAGGTAATGAATTAAAAGTCGCACTTTAATGGCGTTGTTCGTGCAAATATTCCAACAAAAAGCAATAACACTTTTCTATATAAACCTAAATTGTGGTTGGGGTATATAGTCTATACTTTCGTTATTTGGTGCCTTGGTAGAGATATGTTGATTACGTGTTATTTTATTGCACCAATCCTGTACACATAAATATGTATATTACAATGGAAATATCACAAGAGAATGAATTGCCATTTGTTGACATTTTAATCAACAGAAGACTAGAATATTTCGTCTTACTTATGATCATACTAAAATTCCATAAAGCGAAACAATTAGCGACCCTGTTTAGTTTTAAATAGAATTCATAATCATCCTGCTTTTATTCAATTGTTTTATTTGTGTTTATTTAAATCATGCATTTGCTCATATTTGAAATTTCTATATTTTCCGCAAAACTTTCGTCCTTGGTTTATTTTCATTTACGATTCAATGATATTGTAACATATACCATAAAAATCATAAATTTGTAGTAATAAAGGATGTGCCGTTTTTATGAGGTTCTTATTGCTGCATTATCCTTTTTAAAATGTGGTTTTGCTATTAATGGGGAATAAATTCCAATGAAATAATTCATAAAGTTTCAAACAAGTAGATATTAAATCGTTTGAAAAAAGGAAGTTCTGGTTATTTTGAGTGCATAAATAAGTCGTCCATTTCGAAGGGGAGGAGATTGAAGTTTTATCTGGCATTCCGTTTTATTTTTCATCTGCCTCAATGGATCTAAACTTTCGCAAAAATGGACAGAGTTACGATAGAATTGATACGAAAAGGACTTTATAGGTCACTAGTCGATCAGACTAGTTATTTAATTCCGAATGTAATGTAGCTCCTTGAAAAATATTACATTAACAGCTTTTATAACTAGGATACTACTAAAAAAAATGCACTATACCGCAAAAGAGTTAATGTATTCGTAAGCTATTAGGAACTTCTGAAAAGTTATAAAATCCTCCAAATTGCTTGTAATAGATACTTGAGTATCCCAATTGCCACTCACTAAAGAGATTATCAACTGACCACACCATTAATGAAGTTGTTAAACATTTCATCTGACTTAAAAGTTGATAATCCTATATACTGGATTAACACCAATTTCTACAAGTTTCCCAGTAGAAAGTTTTTATCACGTACTCGCAAACAATTTAATCAGGGTAAATTAAATAACACAATGTGAAAAGAGAATGCGAAAAGGAAAAGAACAGGAACACATTTGCGCATGTGGAATTTATTCCTACATAACTGTAATGATTAATTTTTTTTAACTGTAGGTAATTTTTCAAAGTTTCACTACACGAAAACGCATTTAATGGTTAAAAGCTTCAAGTTTGTTTTAGAAAAAGCTCCATCAAGAGGTGATTAGAATGCGCACAATAATTCACCTTCAAAGTTTCGGAGGAGTTTCGTATTCCACATCGACACTTTTAAGATGTACTCGCTTTGAATACTGGTAAAGTTTTCGCCCAGAACTGATTTACAATTTTATGCTAGCGATGTCAGTATATTTAGATAAAACTTGCAATGAAAGCGATTAAGTACAATTTCCTCGTTTTTGCAATTAAAATAGCTAAATTGATTCTAATTGGATTTTTAAAAAAGTTCTTCATTGAGTTTTGTGTAAAAAGTGTGTACGAAAAGATAAACCAATATTAAACCTCGTACATTATCACCTTCCAGTAAATTAAAATCATTTTGATAATTACTTAATTATTTTATTTTGTTCTATTCTAAATTCGTACCACAGGTAAAGAAATTAATATATTAATTAAATAGTGCACATCTCGATCTGCTCTGCCACACCTTTCTGGAGATACACATTGTCAGTTTGTTAACCCAAGACAATTAGTAGCATAAGAAGATCCACATCTTCTCTAAGGATTATCGCGTTGGCAGAGGAGGCGGTTCTGGTTATTTCGGCTCTCACGATGTTAGCATCAGCATCCTCTGTTGAACCATTATCTCGGCAATTTGTCGCTCAAATCCTGTTCTTAACGGCTTTATCAGCCCGCGTTTATTAGTGTCATTTGGTAAGAACCTATCTTGTTTTATGGTGATCGTAGTTGAGTCCCTTAGGTTAACTTCATTGCAGCTTAGGGCTTTGTATCGTCTGAGATGTTTGGTATTCTTAGTACTTTTTTGACAGGCGTGTGGTGTAAAGCTGTCGTCCGCTGCTTTCACCTTCACCTAACTTTATCATGGCACATAAAATATTCTTCCATTTTGTTTTCCTGTGTTTTTCACAGTTTTGTTATATTTAACAAACTACGTCCACTCTCCTTTCGAGATAAATACAATCTCTCAGCAGATTATGGATGAAGCATTCTAAATTTTACTAACAGTTTTCTAGTTAGCCTACCTATAATTGCTAAATCGGTGTCACTTCATTTAATTACCCCAAATGTATATGTAGGTACAGGGATAGTCCAGGTGTTAAAGGCCTTAATTATATTTTTTGCAATTAACTTAGTGTTAAGAAGTTAAATGACGTCTTTTTTGTATATCATTGTAAATTCTTCTTTTATTTTAGTGTGATCAATGCCAAGGTTTTGTTGAATTCCCAAATATTTATATGTTTAGTTAGGTGGTAGTTCATCTACTCCCAATGTAGAATGTCCCATTGATTGGATTACACCCTTCTTAACGGTAAGTATTGCGCATTTCTCTAATCCAAAACTCATTTTTATTGTACCACTATAGGTTATGTACTAATAGAGTTTCTAGATATTTTTTTTGTTTCTGCGAAAAGTTTTAGTTATCCATGTATTTATTATTATTACATTCTATTAGCCTCAGAGTCGTTAAACATCTGCCTTTTCATATAATTACAGTATACATTTTTAAACTTTAATTATAATCAAGAACCGCTAGAAAAAATCCTTAATTTTTCACTGAAAAAATTTGTTCGGTATCTGAATTCCTTCTGTGTGTATATAGCTTTTTATGTTTATGAATTTTAAAATTCTGACTTCAGATTCTGATAGAGCATCATAAAGTAAGCTTAGGGTTTGGTGTCGTCCGCCGTACCTCTTCAGGAACACCTTCAAAATGGTGTCCAAAATGTAACACTTTTTAAAAATTTTGCGCCATTAATTTGTTTTGTCAAAAATAATGAAGTTGAAATATTTCAATGCAGGTTATGTTATCCGGCATCGACCCAATAACACAGTAATGAAGCTTGTTGTTGTTGTGTGCCAACCTATAATTATAAAGTGAATGCTGTAACCATTTTAATATAATTTAATTTTGATTTGTTCGGTCTATGGGAATTTTGGAAGAGCATTATCAACTGGTTTAAGTCTACAAATCCCGCATATTTATTTCATATTTTAGGTAAATGTGTTCAATGTGGTTGTAGCATGGCGTATTTCATATGTGTACATTAGGGTCTCGCATAAAATGTTTCTTTATTTTTGCCCATATTAAATTTTACGGTATTTTGTGAAAAGAAAAACAATATAGGCACAATTTTTTTGCGAAATTATTTTTGGAATTTTTAAGCTCCATATCCGACAGTGATAAACGAAATCGCATTCTACGGAAAATGCCTACATATATGTTTCAAAAAATTTGTTTCCGGTCCTTTTCAAATTTCTAAAGAGAAATGGAAATAAATTATGCAACAAACGTGGCGTTATTTGTAAGTATTTTGCGATTTCGTCGACGATTTTGGGCTCGCTTGCCATTTTCCAGCACGGTTTTGGATTCTGCGGAAAATTTTCTAGAAGAATCTTGGACCTGAATTCGTAACTTTGATGATATAAAAAAGTGCCTATCGTTTTTTTTACACAAAAACCGTTAATTTTAATTTAGGCAAAAATCAAGAAGCTGTTTTTGTGACACCCTAGTGTACATGGAATTAACACGTGTAACGACGTCATATAACGTTGCGCGACATGGCGTGCTACAAATGGGTTTGTACCTCAGGAAGATCTACGTCAATATGAAAAATATCTGCGTATTTTGCGCAAACTTTTTGTATAGACACAATTTCTTCCTCGTTAAGATGTTTTGTATTAATAATATCGAGCAAACTATCCTTTTAATGAAATTGGGGTGTCTGTAAAATCTTTAATATAGTAATTATCTAATGGCTCTATTTTTGGGTTGCAATTTTTAATTTCTACTTCATCTTCACGATTGTTTAATATTTTGATCGGAATTTTAGTGTTTGTGGGTTAAACAATACATACTTCTACTTGTACACCATTACATATCTCGGTGGGTAAAATTACGCGTTCTTCTTTTGTATCTACATTTACATATTTATAAAATTCACATCTTGGCGGTACTATTATTTTATCATTGTATTTAGAATGTAGAGGCAATTAAATTCTTTCATTTTCTATTCATAGTAATAGATCCGATTTTTCGTAATCAATTATTGCCACAAAATAAAAAAAATGGATCCTAGTACACAGTTTATATTATCTTGGAAATCGTCAATTATTAAAAATTCATGTACAACTTCCCTCCCTTTTATATCTAATATTATATTCGTTGAACCGTAGGATCTTGTAGACCCTGAAATATCCTTTATTTTTATATTTTTATTAATTTTTTATCCTAGGCAAATATTTTCTAAAAATTACACTAACAGACGCACCTGTAACAATTAAAAATTTATAAAAATTCCCTCTTATTTCTACATTAAGAACATTCAATCCATTCGCGCTTAAAACTCTTATTTATTCACGAAAATTTTTTAAATCTCTTCCTCGAGTTAACTTCTCTAATGTTCTAGCGTTTTTAGATTCTAAAAAATATCCTCTACGCCTTTACTATTATTATATTTATATGTTCCATTTCGACATTATTATTTCTATTAATATGTATGTAAAGGACATGGCACAATAGGACAGAAAATGGCGCAGGATAGTAACAGGAACAGGACTGGAACATATCATGTTTTTAAATGAATGTGCACACATTTAGACAGGACAGGTATAGGACTTGACCAGGAAATGGATGTGCATAGGACGGGAAATATCATAATACACCAGGGTAGGATGTGCACGTGGGACAAGAAAGGGAATCTAACAAAGAATCATATAATTCTATTGCCCGAATGAATTGTTTTATACTAGATTCTGTACTATCCATAAGAGATATTGTAGATGTAGTTTTAAAGTCGAATTTTTCCATTTTTGAGTTAGTTTCTAAAATTTTATTTTTATTTGGAGGTTAGTCAATATTGCGTCGCCCATCTTCAATAATTTTAACAATTTGTTAATATTTCTTAAATTAAATTATATAACTAAATTTAAATTGTTCAAAAATGCCTCTAATCGAATTTAATTTGTCTTATATTTTTAATAATGACTCAGGGTTGCACTTTGCTTCCTAGTCGACCTTCTTCCGCTAATGTTTTGAATTCTTCTGGACCGATCATCTCCCTGTACCATCAATTCTTTTTCTTCTATATCATCTCTTTCGAGGCAACCCTTCGCAATTGTGTTAGCTCCACTTGATTCTGAACGGTTGTAGATATTTTCTTTTCGCACCTTGTAATTAAGCATCATATACCTAATTTAATTATAATTACTATCACTAACCATACAAGGCACTCAGTATGCGTAACAATTCCACATCCACCATCTGATTGCACGATTATCCTTCATTCCTTATTGCTTCTTTTGATTGGTTTTCTCTATATTGGTGTTTAATACGATAGCCGTGCTGTGCTTTCTTAAGCTGTTCCTTGCGATTTACCACTTTGATAGCAATAGATCTAGAACTCTATTGAGGATTTCGAGATACTAGCCCAATAATAATTTCTTCTAATTCTTCTGTTGTCATTTATTCTGCGATATTCTAATAAATAACTATAATAAGATAATTTTAAAAGTAGCATTTATACAGGATAATATTTATCTGAATTTAAGCAAAACAGAATTTTCAGATTGAAGGACTATTTGTCGTTGTTGATACTGATGAAATATAGCTCTCGTTAAATTGCAGAGCTGGAACAAATGTCCGATTTTTGAAGAGCCATATTTCAGTAATTATTTGACTTACAAAAACGGGTTAAGTCTCATTTTGTTGCAAATTTAATCTACTTTAAAGAAAGATTACTCTATTTTTCTTTTGTTCAAAACGACACGGTTTGTGACATTTTGGCAAAAAACTGAAACAAGGGCGACAAAATAGCAGTTTTTCGGCCACTATTTAATTAGCACAGCTTTCCGAGGGTTTTAACTAACACTAATGGTACAAAACATATTCCAAAAATCAGTAATACTCCATTTAATTTAAGTTCCATGTACGTTTCACGTGGATTACAGGCAAAAAAATCAATAATTTGAAATGATTTAGTTAGTTTTTCCATAGGAAAAATCCTGATTTTTCTGGAATCAGCCTCAAGGACCTGGAACACCTGTAAGTAGTTGATTTTGGTTTCTTCCCTATGCTAATGCGCACACCACAGGCGCAGTCTGACATTGAAAAATGACGTCTATTATACTTCCTGTAAATGGCGCCAAGTTTATCGATTTGCAAGAAAAGATTTAAATTGTGAAAAATGGAAAACTCTTGTAAAAGAAGTAAAAGGAAATAGTTCCTTGCATTCGTGAATAAGGTAAGCGTCTTATTTTAATAAAATTATAATGTTAAATGGTCCGTGAATGTATAATTTGCCAAAATTTTAGTGAAAATCCCCCATATACTCGTTTTTTAAAATATTAAATTTTCATACTTTGAGTCAAGTTTTCGTAATTTTGAGTGATTTGCACAAGG
>JAODAH020047707.1:0-20003 GCA_027574865.2 Coproporus ventriculus | reverse complement strand
TAGGCATGAGTGAGAGACATGAGTACCAACATAACGCCACAAAAAAATCGAAATTCGAATATACGTAACCCGCGAAAATTCAAAATTCGCGATACTTTTTGAACACACCTCGTATACAGTAGACGCAAAAAGTTGTTGAGTTTCTTTTTAATTTTCAGTTTTTGCAGTAAATGATGTTATCTTGAAGTTTATGTTCAATTCTACATTTTCTGAAAATTTCAGCGAAATCGAAGATGCGGGTTTTGAGATATGAGTTATTAAAGAAGAAACGGTTTTCTGAGTCCGCTGCGCATGCGTCACAATATATAATTTGTTTTCCAGCGGCATGGGATTTTTTGGAAAATTTTCTATCGATTTGGCTAGTAGGAAAAATTTCTACAAGCAAAAACCAATATTTTAGGCAAAAAATATTTGATTAAATCTTCTTAGTTAAAATTAATAAAATATCTTCATTTTGAACGGCTTGAACAAGATAAAGCAAAGATTAGAGATATCTATGTTAACCATCTGACACAACCTTTATTTTAATATTTTTTCCAACACCAAAATTTTTGATTTCTAGATGTAATGCAAACCTATTGATAATATTTTCTATGAATGTTATCTCTATACTCATAATTGTACATTTTCAAAATTAGTACCTAATTTGTATTGTGTAGACTAATAATAATAATCGCTGATATCAACATTGATTATTATTATAATTAGATAACGTTAAATTTATCTGTTACAAGTTCTTAACTTAATTTATTATAATTCTTTCATATAGTAAGATATTTTCGAGTAAAGTATGTAACAAAAAGACACTACAAAAGAATTTAAATGCCCAAAACATGGTACCGGATTACCTAAACCATGTATTTCTGTTTGAACCTTTGTTTTTTTATCATTAACTTGATTTTAATCTTTGCTTTTCATCGCGATTTCAAAAAAATCATTTGAACTTATACCTACTATTAATTAAATCGAATATCTATAATATAATATAAGAAATGGCCTTGATTTTTTAACAATGTTTTATCTTCAAAATTTTCTTAACTATTTGATGGAATTTCTAGGTTTACTAGAACTTTTGTATAAAACTTTCTTGAGTTTTCAAGAGAATTTACGAAATTTCAGTGATCTTACGTATGAATTTTATAATTTTCCAAAAGATATTGGGGAGACTGGGGCATATTTGCACAGTTTGGGTCTTTTCCTTTCTCTAGCATTGTAATGTAGATGCAGAATTTGGTGAGTAAATGAGTATACTTTGTGAACATAACATAATATAATTGGAAAGTCGTCCCTACAAATGAATAAAACAACATTTTCTAAAATGTTAATTTTGGGAAAATTTGCCCCGCATATGGGCACAGGAAAACGTGCCCAAAAAACGGAAAACTTGCCCCATTTGTTTGATAGTTTTGATAGATTTGATTTCAGGTTCACGACCAATTTATTTTTTTTGTATGCAGGTGTTATTGTTCTAAAAATTGAAATGAATGAATTTTAATTAATCTTGATACGCAAAGTTTTAGCATCGACGAAATTCTTGATTTTCTTTTCTTGTTTTCCCATTTGTTGAATTTTTACCATTTCAATTTTAAAATTTGTTAATTTTTGGTTGTTCCTTAGTTTTTTCACTTCTCCCATTTTTAACTTCTGATTACATATTTAAAAAAATGTTCATTGGCCCTTATCAAGGTCAAAAAATAAATTGTTTCCCTTATTTTGCCAGTTCTCGTTAATCCAATAGATGATCCACCCTCCTTAATAGGAGCTTAATAGGGTTGACTAGTATCTAAATTGTAAAAAAATCATCAATTTTTGGAATTATTGATGTTTCTGTGTTTTTCAGTAATTCCGAAAGTTAAAATCGAAAAATATGACTTTTTTACAATTTAGATACTAGTCAACGCCCATATTAATAAAGGTGCGACATCTATTGGATTAAGCAGAAAACAAGGCGCGCTCTGGCGACTTGAAAAGGGCCAATAATTCGTACGGAGAAAATATACAGTACAGCCAACTTAAAAATATCTACATCTGTTCTCAATATTTGTTACTATTTTAATTTTCTCCTTCCAGTTTTCCTTGGGATACAGATTAAATTAAAAAGAAAGCAAATCTGAGTGTATAAGTAAATAATTAAAACTTTGTTTGTTTAAAGTAGTCATTACACTCACCAAGATTTGTTGTGTCTTCATTTTCTTTCGTATGAGATGAATAATCTTCATTTTGTGATTGTTTCAAATCAGTAAATTCACCTTCTAGAACCTTACAACATCCCGCACTAGGTTTTCCATGGACACAATAAATAACCATTCGGGGAGTACTAGGAGGTGATGATGTAATAGTGGTAGTTCTCCCCAATGTTCCATAATTAATATTCCGATCGAAACTGCAAATATTCATGATATTTTTAATTAACTAACCAAATTATTATTATATATTTAGTAAGAAAACGCATTTTTTTATTCTATTCTATCGAATTGTTTTACTTACCATAAAGGCGATTGATTATTTTCTTTCGACATTTTTCACTGCAAAAAAACTATTTTCTGTTTGAATTTTCTTAAATCCCAAGTTTAATATCCCGAACTGATCTCAAATAAATAACATGATTGAGGTAAAGTGGTTTAATGAAGCAAGATACATTGATAGTGCACCCGAACCCAACAATATTATAAAATAGATTTTATTATCTTTTTCAGACATATTTTATTGTAGTGATGTAAATAAAAATCAAACGGTAAATATTTTCCATTTTTGCAAATGTTTTATATTTATAGCGAATTTCGTACTTAAGAGTTCGAACGGAATTTTTTTTACAAAATTGGAATCGAATTCTTTTAAATCACATTCAATGTAAACCAAGCGCAAGGTTTTCTGATAAGATTATCGTATTTGTTCTTCAACTTTACAAACATTTTAAATTCGCTGGGATCAAAGATCAATCGCTTTAGTGTTTGAATGAGAATAATACTTGCAGCTGATTCAATGAATTTTTTTGTACAAACAAGAGTTTTTGCTAACTAGCGTATTATATTTTTATTTACTATATGTGATAAAAGTCTTTTAAGATTTAAAATTCCGAAAATCAATAAACAAATTAGAAGATTAAATATTAAAAAAAAAATGGAAATCAAAGAGTTGAAGAAACAAATCATTGAATATAATGCCATACAAAAAAAAAAACATCAAAATCGGAAAATCAAAAATTTTGAAAATCGAGAAATAGAGTGCTATCATCAGTTTGAACATTTTCTTTTTCAAAAAGCTAATTTTTGAGAAAAAATACCGAATATGATTGATGTGGGGAATCTTATACAAATTTCCTCCTTCAACCAACATTGTTGATTCCACACAAGTCTACAAGATTAGAAAAACATTGTCAAGGGTCTCTCTGTTTAAATCGTCAAAAGTTCTTTCAGCACATTTGATCAATTCGTCAACTGTGTTTGACGAAGTTTTATTTTGCAAAGAATGTTTGGAATTGAAAAAGCCAAGATCCAATATGTTTAAATCGGGACTGTTTAGTGGTTGTGATTTAAACTGAATAGACCAACCATCTGTAGAACCATGCGCTAAAAGTTCTGCCTCGTCGTCACAAGCATGAGGTTTGGCATTATCTTGTTGTACATATATCGGTTTATGTTTATGATTTATGGGAAACTTTAACTGGATCACCGGAATGACGTACTCAAGAATCATTTTTGAACATTTTGCTGAATTGATGGAGTCCACATTTTTTGTTACCAAAGTTCTTTTAAATCTATTTTTCGAGTTTTGCTTGGCAGTTTCTTGATTCACAAAGAGCCATATACCAATTTTTCCATTAAAAAATTATTTTTTATGTGCATCGTAACGTGACCGGACAGCAGCAGCCATAAACATCACTTTGGTTATAAAACTTTTGCTCTTGCAAGCTCGAAGAGGTTCTTCTTCGTCTATCATAATGTAATTAGAGCGGTTTCTTTGCGTTAGATAAAACCATTTTTCGTCTATGTAGACGTAATCGTATCAATCTTCAAAATATCTATGCGGTCTCACTTTTGACAAACAAAACTTTAATCTCTCTCATTTGTTTTTATCTGTTAACTAAGGTTTAACAGTAGAAGATATACTCTTTATTTTCTTTCCTCGTTTGTAAATGTCGAACAATGAGACTTTGGAATGTCGACAGCACAAGACAAACTACGAAATAACACTCGACGATTTAAAGGAACTCCTTTAACATTGCCTAACTGTTCGGAATAATCTGTTTGCAGTTTCCATACGCATTTACCTTCTTTTTTTTTTGCAGAAACATCAGCAGAAATTTTACCATCATTGTACTGTTTTTGAATTACTTTCTAAATTCTAGACACCAACAAACGTGTGACTCCAAACGTTGCAACTTTATTTACAGCACCATGCTTCAATTTCTGGCCTTCTTTCAACTGCAACAATTTTTGCATGACGTTCCTCATCGGTTAATTGCACTGTTTAGTTGTTTCTGCTGCTTGTGTTATTTTAGGCAGTTAAAAGCTACTGACTTTGCAATTAAAAACCACTGACTTTTATCTATATTAAGAAAGAGAAATAATAATTTACTTATTTGATCTCTGTGAATATTATAAGTAATTTGAAAAAATAATGTTGCTGGTAGGGGCATTTCACGCGAAAACAAAAAGCTTTGCAGTCGTAGATCTTCTATTTGGTAGGAACATCTTATTTTTAAAAATTTTCACTTCCTAAAAATGTCCAAAAGTTAGCTACTCTAATAAAGAAAATAAAGAACGTGTTTCTTTTTAAAAGCTGTTGTCCAAAAAGTCCAATGGCGTTGAGTTTTCGCATTATCTGCTGGTGCATGCGCAGTAAACCAAAATATTGTTATTTTTTCAAAAATTTATAATTCAAAAATACCTATTTCGATTTTGCTGAAATTTTCGGAGAATATCATTTTGTACTGTAATAAGCCATCAAGTAAATTTGAGTTTTGACTTTTTTATGTGTTTCATGTGGAATGTTCATAAAAAAATTAAACTACATGGTTGTAATTTGCCCACTGCGTTCACTAGTTTCATCAAAACCTCTTCTACTTTAATGTGGGTTGAATTAGTTTCTCCTCCAAAAGAAATAAAGAAAGCAAAAGACTGGCTTCGAGGACAATTTTACTGAAGTTTTTTGCTTTCTTTATTTTTTATTTATTTATTTATTTTTTGAGGAGAAACAAATTCAACCCTAGATAACACAACTCAGTATGTAAAGAGAATCGTATCAAATTCTTCTACTTTATTCCCAATTTCTGTACCAGTACTGTATTCTCGTCATTTTCTATTATTTCTGGTTAGATATTCTTCCACTTTTTGCTCGTACTTCTCTCTGCTTTTATCGTCTTTAGTTTAAAAGCTTTAATTCTGTCTGTAATTATTTGTTCTTTGTCTTGTATTTCTCTTGTCGTCTCTTTGCTCCAGGAGTGCATTCCAGCAGATAATGATCACTGCCTATTTTATACACGGCAGGGTGGCTCAGTGGTAGAGAGCTTGGTTCTGATTCGAGAAGTCGTGGGTTCGAACCCCTACCACACTGGAATTTTTTCAGTGGATTTGTTGTCCGTATCCACTACTATTACCATTCCATGTTGGGATACAATTAACATGGCTTCTTTCAGTTCTTTGGTTTAGACTGACTGAAATAACAAGAACCTGCTTTACACACAGGTGTGTTTGTTACCTAATTCCAATACGCCGTCTAGAAAAACCAATGCTTAGGGATTCTTGACACTCGAATTCTAAGCCGGACTCGACATAAACCATACGATAATAATAATAATAACCAATTTTAATTGCACGTCATCACTACTATATGACGTCACATTCGTACAATGTGTAATATTTCTCCCTAGTTACGAAACGTCAAACAATTAAATAATTACCAATTGACAGATAATTTCAGAATTTGTATTCAAATAATTCTAAGTGTCAAATATAACACAACACCGCATATTTTCCGTCATTGCTTTCAATATTGAAATACGCGCGAGATTTAAATTTCAATGTTATAATTTCGCACCGGAAGTGCAGTTTTGTTGGTTCACCTGATTTTGTTTCATGACAACATACATGACGTAAAAGTTAAAGCTACTTTATATTTAGAAATAACTGTTGCCTATATGTCATTGTCTATACAAATGCGTAGAACTCTTAGTCCATTGATGTTGCATGTTTCTTCAACGTCCGGGTCAATTATTCCTTCCTACTTTTCTGCATCTTTCCCTACTCTGACGTTGAAGTTTCTTAGTAGTATTAAAGTCCTCTTTACGTTTTATGTTATGTTATCTAGTGTATTCTAAAATTTGTTTTTCCTGTTTTGCTATCGTCTTGATCGGGTGTGTTGATTGGGTTACCACATATTTCTTGCCCCGTCTAGTGTTACTTTTATATATTCCTATTTTCTTATTGATTTTTCTATTTTATTGTTTATGAGGTATGCTACTCCAGCTTTTGCCCTTTCGCTTTCTTTTACTCTTGAGTACCTATATTAGTATACTGTTGTCAGTCAATATGTTACTACTTTTATCTTTTATTTTAGTCTTTATTTTTGTTAGCATTTCTATGTGTGAATTTACAATTCCTGGATTAGTTCTTCCTCCTTCCCATTTAGACTACACACATTCCAATAAAGTGGAATTTTAAATTGTTTAATGTCTAAGTTTTTAATTAACATTAAAATTTAATTCCACCAAGTATTAGCCATATCAATTCAATACATAACATAATTTTAATTTTGTCGTGTTTGCTACTTTAATTAATTAAATAAATCGAAGAAGAAAACTCATTTTTCCAGTAGAAGAACTAGTTTAAAGATAATTAAAAAAATGGAAAGCAGAAATGAAAGATTGGTAACTTAAAAAAAATAAAAAATATAAACATAATATTGCAGAAATAAAAAAATAGTTTTATAAAATTGTTTTTATAATAAATGTTTAATGCTACTAAAAGAAACATTAATTATATTGAATGTTCAGCATTTATGCTCCATCTATAAAATTTTGTTAGAACTAATAGTTCACAGTTACTTTGTTTAGTTTGGAAATTTGACATTTGAGGTAAACAAATAGTAAATGAATTTTCGGAAAATGTCTGAAAGTGATAGTGTTGACAAAAATGAAGGAGAAAATACAAAATCAGAAAAAATGTTTACATTGAAAAAATGGAATGCAGTTGCTATGTGGAGTTGGGATGTCGAATGTGATACCTGTGCGATATGCAGAGTTCAAGTTATGGGTATGTCTTTATTTATTTTCCTTTATCTATTATAACTGAATAAGTTTTTGCATTGCAAATATATGTTTTATCAATGAATATTGATAAATTGTCTTTTTCATAACAGTTTTTAAGACAATCATAAACTGTTAATATCCTGAAAGATTATAATTGGGCGTGGATTGCACACAATCGTTTAATAGATTTTAGTATGTTTTGGTATAATCAAAGAACAAATTATAAATGGTTTTTATTGATCGCTGTACATTTATTGTTTTAAGTATTGTATGCTGTTGATTTATGGAACTGTAAATTTCATGGGTTAACGTTTATATTTCTTCAGTATCACATGTATTTTTTCCATCTATTCCGATTCTGCAAATTTTACGCTCTTTTTAATGGTATAAATATTTCCTAATGTTATGTTATAAAATTTCCAAGATAAACGCAAAAAACTAATTCCAGGTAGTAGGCTCTGGAAGCAAAATTTGTTTGAAAGAAATATAATTGTTTACAATCACTTAACCTGAAAAGACATTTAATTTAAGTTTATTATTAATTTATCAAAATTTTCCATTTTTGTATAATTAATAGAAAAAAGGAAATAAATGTAAATTATATGTGTTTTCAGGTTAAGTGATTGTAAAAAACAGAATCCGAGTAAAGATTTATCGTTATCACAATTTTTTCCGAGAGTTGTTGAAAATCATTTTTCTTAAACACTGAAATTATGGCTGTAAAAGAAGTTTTTAGCTATGAAAATTTAAGAATTTTCGCAATAGAAGTATACAAAATATAATTTTCTTAGAATTAAAAAAAAAATCGTATTTGAAAAACTTTTTTTAGCCAATTTTCTTATTTAAGGAATATGACTTCTATCGGCACTAGAAAAAATTGCGATAAATTTGAAAGTGGGTTTGGTTTCAATACAATAAAATCCATAAAACGTGGTATGTCTGCTTACCAGTTCAGAAAAAATATTTTCTTCGAATTGCTGAGTAATTAAACAAAAGATGGTGATCTATGTCCGGTTGGACAAACGCTAATGAAAATTAATCTTCTAAATTTTTTTTTGTCATTTAATTCTTGATATGTTGAAATTTAATGTTTTTACTTTTAGTGTGTTAACATTGAACATTTTGACCTCAACGTGCCTCTAACATTTTTTTTTCATTTAGAAATGCAATTTTGAAATCGCCTGACAAAATTTTTAACCCGACCAAATGATTTGGCTTATTTATTTTTTACTTCATTAAATATTACATTTATCCATCCAATATATAAAACTCTCGTGTCACAGTGTTTGTTATCGAATTTCTCCGTAACGGCTAGACCGATTTTTATGAAATTTTTTTTGTATGTTTAGTAGGTCTGAGATACTGGAACAGACTTTTTCTTTGAAAAGTTTCTAACAAAAGTAATTACAAATATTTTTCCGAACATTAAAAAAAAAGAAAAATCGGAAATCGAACCAATGGCTACCGAGATATGAAAAACACTCCCATCTCGTAATGCCTAAAACCTCAACGTACCTCTAACATTTTTTTTTTCATTTAGAAATGCAATTTTTAATTCGCCTGACAAAGTTTTCAACCCGACCAAATGATTTGGCTTATTTATTTTTTACTTCATTAAATATTACACTTATCATCCATCCAATATATAAAACTCTCGTGTCACAGTGTTTGTTATCGAACTTTCCCGTAACGGCTTGACCGATTTTTATGAAATTTTTTGTGTATGTTTAGTAGGTCTGAGATACTAGAACAGACTTTCTCTTTGAAAAGTTTCTAACAAAAGTAGTTACAAATATTTTTCCGAATATAAAAGAAAAACAAACAAAAACCAACCAATGGCTACCGAGATATGAAAAAACACCTTTCTCGTAATGCCTAAAACCTCAACGTGCCTCTAACATTTTTTTTTTTTTCATTTAGAAATGCAATTTTGAAATCGCCTGACAAAATTTTTAACCCGACCAAATGATTTGGCTTATTTATTTTTTACTTCATTAAATATTACATTTAAATGTATTAAAATTTCAAAATGCCTAAAGGATTTTTTCTGATAATAAAATTTCGTAAAATTAAAAATTCATGGATTGCATCAGCCCCTCTAGCTACTCTGCAGCCAGGTCTTCGATTTTATATTTGGACGTTGAGAATGAAGTACTACGCAAATTTTCAGGTTGTCTCGAATACCCGTTCAAAAAATTCTGCATGTTCTTGGACTAGAAGTGTCCGGAATACAAATATGTTAAGCAGTTTTGAAAATTAATGAATTGTTATAAATATCAGATTTAAGATAACTTTTCCTTGCAAATCTAATTCTCACTTGATGTTTTGTTTCGGATAGAATTTACAATAAATTTATTATTTTTGTTTAACTTATATTTAGATAATTGCAGGTCAATAGATTTATTGGCATCAGGCTAAAGAAATAAAATAGTGTAAGGAAAATAATGTATTAAACAAAATAAAACAATAAAATAATATTTATACAAAAATAAAGTATATATTTACTTAATTTTCTAAAATTATTTTAAAATCAAGTCCTGAAACTTGAAATTAATTGGATTGGAATTAAAACTCAAACTTCTTAACTTAATCAACTTTATTTTTATACCCATAATTTAATTTGAGCCAATTTTTAGTATCTCCAGTTGCAATATTAGTCAAAGAAGTTTATGTTTGAATTCTAACCAAATTAAATTTGACAATCACAGTAATCAGATATTAAATATGAGATTCATTACATTTATATTCGAATTTTCATATAAAATCCAAGAGTATTTTTAAAATTAAATATTAGGAGATAAATTACCTTTGGTTTTAAAATAGTATCAATAAATAAAATTATTCTAACATGATGATGGTAATGGCTTCATATTGGCAATTGAACTCATTCGTCTCACTTTTTCACCAGCAAATTTCCTCTCGATGTCTTCAAGACTTTTGCCTTGTGTTTCAGGCACACATATCAGTACAAATACTAAAGAGAGCAACATAAATCCTCCAAATAGCCAAAATGTTCCATGAGCTCCAATTAATTTAATAATATCTACAAAAGTTTTTGTGACCAAAAATGTACAAGTCCAATTGAAAGCTGTTGCAATTGAGGCAGCTGATCCCCTAACTTTTGCTGGTAAAATTTCTCCTAACATTAACCATGGAATTGGTCCAAAACCAAGAGAAAATCCAAGCACATATATCACAAAACTTGCAAGTGGAATCCAACCATAACTTGACACATCAAGATCGGTATTTAATAGATAGAAGTAAACTCCTAAGGTGGTGAGGGTAACTATCATTGAGACACTTGAAATACAGAGAAGTATTTTACGTCCAGCTCTATCTATAAGTATTGTAGCAATAAATGTAGAAGCAAAATTTACTAATCCTACGATGATTGTGCATAGGTTTTCATCAATGCTTGATCCTGACATCTTGAAGATTGTATTGGTGTAGAAAATCACAGCATTGATTCCACTGAATTGTTGGAATAACATTAGGCCTAAGGAAATAAGGAGGGGTTTCATGTTGGATTTTATGAAGAAATCAGCCATGCTTGATGTAGAGGACATTTTTTCAGATTCATTGTAATTATTTTCTAATTCATTATATTCCTTATGAATATCTGTGTTTTGTCCTCGAAGCCATTGGAGGGCTTTTTGAGCATCCTCTGAACGATTCTGTGAAACATACCATCTTGGCGTTTCTGGGATCAGGAACATTAAAAATAGGAAAGGGATTGGCAAGGTAAAGCCTAACCAGGCTAATTTGTACCAATTTAAGTAACTTCCAGCGACGAAACATAATAAAATTCCAGTGTTGCCAAATGCTGCTGGGAGTAAACCCAAAGTACCTCGAACTTCAGGTTGGATGGTTTCACCCAAATATACTGGTAATACTAAAGATGCAATTCCAACACTAAAGCCTACAATTGTTCTAGCTATGTAGACAAACCAAATATCACTAGCTACTGCGCAGAGCAACCATGAAACTAAATATAGAATATTGGTTAATATTATCGTCTTCTTTCTGCCGAAGAATTCGATCAATTGTCCACCAGCTAAACCTCCTACTAAAGCTGACAACGGCATTAAACTGCACACCCATGAATACTGAAACAAAAAAAATATATTCAATAATTTATTGATTTAATGTTTTGGGAAACGTTTGCGTATTTCCAGAAAGAAAAAAACTTATGAAACAATGTTATTCTTGTTTTAAATTAGAAACTTTTGGTAACCTTGGCTTGTAACTTGTTCTTTTAAATGTTTTTCCAAATAATTTTTCCTTGTAAGCCAAGAAATTTTTATTTACAAGAAAGGAATTTACTGTTTTTTCTCTCGTATTACAAATTATTAAAATTTTATTCCCAATTAATTGAGAACTGCATATACTTAATGATTTATTTCATAATGCGCGACTGGGAAAGTTTAATATGGAATTTTTCAGTTTTATTATTATTGTTATTTTTGCTTTCAAAAAAATTATAGAAAATATATTAGACAAGGAAAATTTTTATGCGAATAAAAGATATTAAATTAAAATCTTTTTTTTTTGTTCGTTATAAAGTTAATTCATAACTAAAGAGGAATAGATTAATTACCTGATTTTCTGAAATTCCCAAGTCCTTTATTAGACTTTCAGCAGCTGGTGATGTGTAAGCTGATACAAAACCAATAACTAATGATACAAGAGATACGGATAATGCAGTCAAAACCTGAAATAAAAAGAATTATTATTAAAAAAAAGTTGCTATAAAAGATGATGGTATTTATATAGGAAATTATGGATATGTTCGATTTACCGACCTGGGAAAAAGTACATTTGGCTTTTGGGGTAGTTTCGGGGATGGTGATGTTGACGTGCGTATCAGCTCTCATTAAAGCCTTCATTATACTTGGAAAGATAGCACTCGCGCAATATGGTAACAGTTGTTACAAACACGCGTGAGCTTCTAAATTTATTTCTAAATCAATCGCGAATATGCAATTAAATAAACACTCGGCTGTATTGTATTATTTGACTCTCATGCGTCTTTTATGGTGACTTTATATAACCCTTCCCACCACAATTGATGTCTTTTGATTAATAATTGACAGTCGATTCGTTCACTGTTTTTTTTTTTCTACGTCAGATAAATCACTAATATTTTGGTAGACTTACACGTGTCAGGATAAAACACCCATATAAAACACCTTTTTCCTCTAAATACCCACATTCAACTTGCACTTTATACAGTTTGACTTCCAACATATAAAACTGATAACCTATTACGTTCTGATTGCAATGGCTTATTAATGTTTAATTAAAAACACCTTAGTGCCTAGGCCATTATATTTTTTTATCTATACACTAGGTCATTTTATAGCACCCAAAAATTCCAAATCATTTACAAGATTACAATAAAGAACTATTATCATAATATTAGGTTTGTTGGTAACCTTAAGAAACGGTTTTTTTTAATGTTTGTGAAATTCATAATTAAAATATCGGATAATAAACACGGTAATTTTAAAAAACCGATGATTAATGAAAAATTGATAGGCTGGTATTTCTGTTATACCAAGAATACAATGACAAAAATTGCCCGAAATAATTTGGTAAATAAAAAATTTAAAAAAAATTATAATTGCTATTATTTTTAGCACTGATGAAGGGTTGCGGATGCACCCAAAACGTTTGCCGATGTTTTGATTTAAAGTAAATTACGAATTTGAACAATCTAAGAAAGGCGTTTTTTTAATAAACCTTTTCCAGATTAAAATTGATATAGTAGACGAATAGAAGAATCTTTCAGAAATAAAATTTACTAACGCTTCTTGTAATAATTATTAATACCCTAATATATCTATTGTAATATATTTGAGGTCTTCTAACGTTCAAATTCTCCAAAGGTCATGTCAGTTTTCACTATCCTTTTTCCTTTTCATATCTAATTGACCTTGACTGTATTTATGTTATTAATTCCAACAACAAATTGTAATTCATAAATTAGTTCTTGCAAGTCTATACTAATTAATATCTATTAGCATTTTCCTGATGTTAATTACTATTTAAAAGTGATTTTTTTTATTTTAAATTTCACAATAAAATTTTATTGGAAAATAATTTTGGAAAAAACCTGCAGAAAACTTAATTATAAAAATTAAAATTTTATCACAACAAATTCAATATTTAATTTATTCTATGATAAGATAAAAGATGGCGTTGTTGTATCAAATAAAAAAACGTACGACAGAATATTAATATTCAACCACCCTTCTGACTATGAATTCATAAAATGATATCAATAAATATCTTTTGCAAGTTTTTTTGTATTTTCATATATATTTTGGAAAATACACATAACGTCAAAATTTCGTGATTAATTTTATGGTAATTTTTAATGAATATAATCTATAGAAATTATTTTTTATGGGTGTGTCTCGTAGTTAATTTTCGATTTTCTTATCTACCAAAAAAAAAAAAAAACTAATCATACAGTTTGCATAAAATATGCATTTTTTTAATTAGCGGGTGTGAGTTTGGATATTAATTTTTATTTAAATATTTTATTAATTTGAAATTAAATTATTTTATATAATTATAAAAAAATTAATATAACGCATAATGTCTTTTTTCTGCTATTCAATATGAAGAAAGTATCGATAAGTAATGATATAACAAAATGAATATCGAAATGTTATAATAATTATGTTAACGTGTCGTTCTTATCAAAATTTAGTCTGACGATATTGACGTATAGTTGCAATTTAACTTGCAAATTAGAATTTATTGTAAAACAAACAATTTAGGATTTTCTTTTATAAAAAAATTTTATTCTTCCTTAAGAAAGATAGCTAAAACCGAATTTAGATTGAAATAAATTTAGTAATTGAACGAATCAATTAAGAAACGCGTTTTGGGTGTGTAAACCGTTTACCTTATTAGTAACCATTAGCGTTTTCATATCAGAAGATTAATTAACAATTTTGATTTTCTTGGAAATCACCAGAATAGCAGAAATAATTAATTTGGAATTTCAGTAGCAATGAACCTAATTATTTTTCGATTTACTAAATTCATGGGTGGCAAAGAAACCTAATCACTTATCTAAAATATTGGGTAGAGGTAATTTTTTTGTTTTATTTTGGAAATTAGTAAGGAAAATAATAAAAATGATTCTTACCTGCTTGAATATGTTAATTTGGGGTTTCTTCGTCGTCGTATCATTGTATACACTTTCATTTTCCAACCCTGGTTTTTTATTTTGTAAGGGTTCGATTTCCTGCACTCGTAAATTATCTTGCAATGTTTCCATCTTGCTTGAATTGTTAGGAATGACATCCATAGATGATAGATTTGTAGATGTGGTACAGGCCGAAATGGATGGTGTGGCCACAAGAAGACTGTGCTTGCCGTTCTTAAAACAACAAGAAATTATGAGATCCTTGCTCTGTTTATAATATTTGATAAGGAACTGGATAAATATCACGTGTCTTGACCCATGACCGTAAGTATGTCTCAATAGTAATAGATTTCTTTGGACTTTTTCGGAAATCAATATTAAATTTGCTTCCTTTGCAATTTCGAACTTTTGACATAATCCGTTCAATAGGTCAAGCGACAAAAAGTCTAGCTCGCCCAAAATGCGATATGTTCAAACGCCCGACATATAAACTATTTCTTATCATTTCTTAAAATAGCGAACATTATTAAATAATATTTAGTGTAAAAATTCAAGAATTGATTATTTAAATATTATATAAACAACGCAGTCTGTTGTTTTCCATGATAATGCACATCTCTAATCATAAACATTATTTTATTTACAAGAACAAAATTCAATCATGCTTTCAATAAATGATCTTTTTTTTATTATCAATTTATTTCTTGGTGCCTAATTTTTTGATCTTTTATATTTTTATATTAACAAAAACAATACACCATTGTATTATTTATCTTCACGTTTGTCATAATTTATATTTAATTGTAGAAATTTTGTATTTGGTTCTTACGATATTGTTCTTTTTATTAGTTTACACATAAAAACATTTATGTTCGATTTACCTTTTATATAACATGTCTTTTTTGGAAAATCACATACAACAATATTTTTATTTTGCAAAAAAACATATCATAGTCCTGATAATTACAAAGAAAATTATTTGTGTTTTTATATTAACATAACATATACATATATAATGTATCTCTCACGCCATTTCTTTTTTAGATGGGCAAAATTCTAAAAAATCTTCATTTAATCACAAGTCTTAAAAATTTCCTGTTCATAGTTTTTAAGTAATTTATATATTTCTATGGTTATTTTATTTTCTTCATATTACTTTGCTTGATAAGATTCTGTATTGTATTAAATTTTTCATGGTTATAATTGGATTTTTTATTTAACCGAAGTGATTTACTATTAAGGTGTATTTATATTATAACCGGTGGGGACGTGTACGACACGTCATATATCCCATAAGGTATGCTCCCTTGTTTATGACGATTTTTGCTCGGGTTCTGAACGAGGCTCGATTGTACTCGGCGCGTTTTAATATAAATAGACCTTCACTCTACTTAATAATCTTAATGATAAATTAAAAATAGGAAAATTTTTTTTTATAATAATTTATTTTTGCAACAAGATGAGGAGTACTTCCAAAAATTTTACTAATTTAGTTCTGTAGAGTATTTTTTGCAAAATCTAGTAATGAATCAAAATATATTATACAAAATAGTTATAAGAAAAAATGTTGTAAATTATGTGATTGTTGCATGGTATAAGTATATTCGAAAATATAATCAATTAAAATATAAATTTTTAGCAAATTTTTGATGTTGAAGGTGTTTGTATCAAGGCCGAAACGTGATGTCTCAATCAAAATATCCTGACATACTTTTATTAATCAAACAAATAATAAATTAAATGAAGGCATTGTTGTTTTATTCTTGCAAATAACCCTAAACATTTATTTTGCAATATGTGCGAACTGTTGGCCAATTAATGTTAATATATTGCAAAAAAAAGGAATTATAAATTATTCTATTAATTCAACTATGCGCGATTACGACTATGTTAATGACAACACGAACCGGTGTTGAAGCATGGAAAAGTACCAGATTGGATTGAAAGGTCTACTATCTCATTTTATTAACATTTCTCATTTCTTGAATTAAGTATTTGATTATTTGGTATTAAAAAAAAATTTATTAACTTAACTAAATAAGGTTAATGTTCAGATTTAATTTAATTAATTAAAATTTTATTTGTCGGTCGAATTTCGAAGGTTGCGGTTTTATAAAAATGCAAGTGAAATAAAGTATCCTGAAGAAATTTCTAGAATCTTCCATCGAGGAACAACGTTCATAAAGAAAATTTAAATTTTATTTATTAATTTTTTTTTTTGAGTTGGTAGAAATACCGGTAAAGAAAAATACACGCACGCGCTTATTTTAATTTTTCGCTTGTTAAAATTTTTTTGCGCTTACCTTTTTTTTCCATGGAAAAGTCCATTTAAGTTTTGGTTGATATATGTAAAGAGTTTCTTGTGTTGAACAATTTTCTAAATTTAAAATTAAATCGTAATCTTGATTCATTTTTGCAAATAAATTTTTAAGTACACGAGTATCGATAGAAAAGTAAGCCTTCTAACAAACTGTTCCTATCCACAATACAAGTATAATATATATACCTGTCCGCCCCACCTTTCTCACTACTATACACATATTTGTTTTTTTTATAAAATTATATGTATTGTTTGCAGTTTCACTTCAATTAAAAGTTCAGAAAAAGTAGTTTGCTCAAATTAAAAAAAAGTACAACCTCTAATTTTTTAGCAGGTGTAAGTTTTAATTGATAAATTAAATTTTATCGATAAAAATCTTCAAGAAAGATGAAGATCTACAGATTTTGATGGAAATTTCCTTCAACAATTTTTAAAATAATAATATATGAAGGAAAAAATTATTATTTGCTGAATTTATTACGTGTTACTATTCAAACAATATTATTATTATTTTTGTAATAGAGATTATTTATTTAGGCAGTTTATATAAAAATATGTATTAAAAAGTATTAAGTTTGTAGCAATTTCAAAAAAATTTTAAATGTCTCTGATAAATAAAAATTACAAAACTTTGCCCAAAAACGATTAAAATTTCATATTCATGCCTTGGGCGTAAAAAGTCATCGGTTTGGAAATCCTGACTTGTAGAAAAAGTTTGCAAGTTCACGATGTATGTACAGTTTTTCTTGTATGACGCAATATTGTTAAATAAAATCCTTATCGAGGGGCACGTGAAAGGTGTGGTTAGAATAGACCAATGAGGAGCTGATATAACAGAGGCTCGACTGTGACGCAGAAACAACCTTGTCGTACCATATAATTTTGCTGCCGGTTAAATTTTTAAATTATTTGCGTCACGTTCTTAATGTTTTAAATTGGTTAGCAGTAAACATTCCTCTTGTCCAGACCGACCCTTTAATTGGGTTCATTATTTTTTGTCACTGTCACACCTAAGTACATACGAATATCAAAATATATCCGTAGGTATTTTAATTTTTTTTTGCCTTGGCCTCGAAATTTGTCCAAGGCGCACCCTATAAATTTTCAATATTTGTTTTTTTTTTTGCAAAATACTTCCTCTTCATACTAATACGTGATTTACAGCACGATAACGCGCAAATTATATCCATTAAGTACTTTTTGATGTTTCGTTCATTTAATTGCGAACATACGTAACGTGCAATTGCCATTAATTTTTTGTTGGTATTAACTACGCAAATATTCTGCACATCGATTGAGTTCATCATAACCTGGTTATGGATAATATGTAGATAACAATGGATATATAATTAAACTAATTGGAAATAAAGCGACCGGTTCAAGGATTTGTTTAGAACACTAAATATTAATTGCTTTAGTTCTGGTAAATGCATTAACAAAGCAACCTCCGAAATAACGGATTCGTTCTATCAGGACAGAATCAGTATATTTAATTCGGCAACAATAAATACCATTTTTTACAATTGGCCTAATTTGCAAAAAACTTTAGTTTCTATTAAAATTAGGGAAATTTACGACATTAATTTTATGTTTTCAATAATTTAATCTCACAACATTCGTTAGAATCTAATTAATTAGGTATAGTAATGATGTTCTTCGTTACCTCTTCTTCCAACTGTCTGCGTGCGGAGTTTCACTTACCTTTTTTTGGTTAAGATTTTAAGATGTGCGAAGATCCACCTAGACCAACATTTTATATATAAAGGGATTATTTCAAACATTGAATGAATGGGATTAAGATTTGAATTTTAAATGAAATAGTTGTAGTTCCTCAAAATTCGCTATAAATAAAATATATTTTATTCACATATAAAGGTTATTATTACGCGAAAATAAATAATTGCAACACGTGCCGACGACTACGCCTGTCAATTAATAAGCCGAATAACACATTTTTATACATAGATAATATAAAAAGGTATTAAGTATCGATCCGGGGAAATAATCTTAGTATTCTTTCATAGTATTCCTTATCTTTTTATCTTATTTTGAAGGAAGTAATACTACAAAAGGGATTAGATCTTTTTATTGGGATTTATTTTTGTGAATTTATTCCGTTGCAAAATTACCAAAATTGCAATTTCTATATCATTATGTAATGTAATTCAAATTCTGCAATAAATATTTGATCAATATTAGAAAAAAACTTATCCTTTCTGTTTGATTTTGTGATAG
The DNA here is from genome assembly GCA_027574865.2 of Coproporus ventriculus. Classification (NCBI taxonomy): domain Eukaryota; kingdom Metazoa; phylum Arthropoda; class Insecta; order Coleoptera; family Staphylinidae; genus Coproporus; species Coproporus ventriculus. The sequence continues at coordinate 1,037 of JAODAH020047707.1, read as the reverse complement.
TATCGATGTGTATACAAACACGATAACCAAAAATAATCATTATATATTTAAAATTAACTAATATTGCAATATTCATTCTAGAATAGATGTATTTGTAATAAATGATGTAGTAAATATGCGCTGTTTATATTACATTAGCTACGAATGTATCAATCAATACATTGAAATATTTTATTTAAACCTAATTGATTTGACGTTAAAGTTTTTAACAGTTCAAGGTTCTTGTTATATAGTTTATTTAGGGCGGTTCTAAAATGTTAATTGTGTTTACAGCAATGTTTTTAGCATAATATTAACGATCAATTTAATAATTGTCTGCAATAAAAATACAAAAATAAGAAAATTAACGGATTATTTTATTTTCTTCAAGTTTTTAAGAAATATTAAAACGATTTTCTTTGAATAGAATATTACAATAATTTACTACAGGTTTTTACTTAAACTTGTTAGCTCTATAGATATATCTCCAAGCTATGAAGGAAACCTAGCAAAGCTGAAAAATATGACATCGTATTTACTTTAAGCGTCTGTTTTTGTTTGGGAGTACAAATTGTACATCATCATTAATCAGAAAACACGAAGAATCTTTGTGTCAAATATCGCCTTTAACATCCCTTCGAATTATTTCATAACGATAATTGCGGGTAGGCGAGATCGGGGCATATTTTCACAGTTTGAGTCTTTTGCTATCTCTAGCATTCTAATGTAGGTTTGAAAAATAGTGCCGTAGCATTTGGTAGGCAAATGAGTATACTTTATGAACATAACATAATATAATTGGAAAGTTATCCCTACAATAAATGAAACAACATTTTTTAAAACGTAAATTTTGAGAAAATTTGCCCCGCATATGGGGTAAGTTTTCTCAGGCTATCTGGCAAATTTTCCTGGGTTATTTAAACAGATTTCTTTTTTGTTTTTTTTTTTATTAATTTTTATTTTAACCATTAAAACATGTAACAAACCTAAAGAAACTTTTTTCCCTAAACTCTAGATAATAATATTTTGCTTTGCAAAGAAATAAATATTTTTTTTTG
>JAODAH020047681.1:0-12121 GCA_027574865.2 Coproporus ventriculus | reverse complement strand
TTTTTAGTAAAATTACGTTTTTAAACAATGTTGTAGCTTAATTATATATATTTTAGACTATATATTAACAGAGCTTAAAATATAACCGGTTGAGAATGTTTGAAAGTATTACCAAAATGAACTTGAAAATAGAGGAAATAAATAAGGCGGTAATAATATTCCTTCTCATCCAATCCGCTCTGCTAACATTTTAAATTACATTCAAATTGTTAGGGGATTCATTTTATTTTTATAGGTTGGTATACATCAACAACAAACTTCATTACAGAGCTACTACTAACCTTGTAGCCACCTAGATCATGATTAAAAAGAAATAATTTATTAAAAATCATATTTTCTATTTTTTTTTCTTTTTAATCAGACCAAAATAAAAACTTCAATCCCGCCGAGTCTCGAACTCACGACCTTCCGCTTCCCAGGTGTCCCTGAAGCGGAAAGTCGTAGTTTTTCTTTAATTTAATCTGAAAATTTGTATTTAAATCTCAGAAGTAGTAGTAGAAGTGAGATGTAACAATGGTAAATTATATGTGATAGAAAGAGGTCGAATAAGAGAAAATTTTGAAATTGCTTAGATTTTTATTAAAAATTTTCCTACAATATATTTTTCTAATTTTTTCCTTGCAAAGAGTGGAAGTGAGATGTAACGATGGTGAATCGTGTTTGCTAGAAAGAGTCCACATACGCACACACAGACATTTAGATTTCATATACGAACTTTTCAAGTTCATGAAACAGTTACGTTCAGAAATTTGAATTTGTACCCTATATGTGACGTGACAGAAAACCAAATTTTGACAAATTTCTTGAAAAATATCCCATCGATTTGAGTATTTGCATGTCAATTTTTATGTTGATTAACAATTGCTGCGTTAAACATTCTGTTTTTGTCATAGAGTGGTGGATGATATGACTGCATTAATGGATGTACAAATTAACATCTAAGTAACAAAATATTTAAAATGTGTTTTTTATTAAAGAAGTGATGTTTTATTAATATACTTATAAATCAGTAAAATTTTAATACAACTTACACAACTCCAGTAAATCCATTAACTGTCGAATAGGTGCAGCACTCAAGCATTCTGATAGTAAAACAAGTTCAACTCCAATACTGGAATTATCTCTGTTTGAATAGAAACAATTCGATAATATTAAAATAGCTTCAGAAGCATCTAAATTTTGTTCAATCATTTTTCTTACACAAATAATCAAGTATGATGTAGCTGGAGGATAAACATCAGCTAACAATTGGCAATATCTTGTAGTGCGAACTAGTGGATCTTTTGTGAGTAACTAAAATATATTTCATTCAATATGATACTTGACAAATAAAATAATTATCTTCTTACAATAATTTTTTCTGGATTAATAACATCAGTACTTTTAAATAAGTCCAATAATTCATTTTGAAATTTATTATTCATTTTTCCATCAAAGTCGTAAAGAACATAAAGTAGAAAAGAGCTCATATTACATTTCATCAGCACACTGAAATATGATTTTGATATATAATTACCAACTGATAGGCTGGTTTTCTTATTAATTTCACAGGAAAAACATTAAGATCCTCTCATACAATTTTATTTCTTACCCTTGTCGAAACAACTCCCGAATTTGAATAAACAAAGTAGGCCAAGTATTTCCATTACATTTTATAATAGTAATCAATGGATGTTGATTATACATGATGCCATATTCCTTCCCTTCCAGAGAATTACCAAGAGCATAAAAAATTAAATGAATTATCCCAATAAGATTCCTAAAATAAAAATTATTTAATATTTTTATAAATTATAAAATTTTTTTTTTTTACTTAGCATGTGGTATTGCAGCAACAAATTCATGTAACAAAGTATCGACTGTAGTACATGCATTATTACTACCATCACATAATGATATCAATCCATATATACAAGACATTGCCACAGATTGATTTCCATACAAACATTTATCTTTTAACATTCTAAAATATCGTTGATATTCATTTTTGTCTTTTTCTGCACGCAAAATTTTTATCCGATCAACCAACGATTTTACTCCGTTTAATATTAATATAGGATCTCTGCTACTTAATTTATACTCAAATTCTTCCATGATCAGATTTTTAGAAATTACAGATTTAACCATTAAGCCAAAATAAAAAAAATCTGAAAACAAAAAAATCAATTAATTTACACGAGTATTTATTGAATCAACAGATAATACAAATATTTTAAAGTATCAAAAAATAGAATAGAAATTAAAGCTTTAAATTAAAAAAAAAAATAGAAACAATTCATTTATTCTTGTTTGATAATGAAGAGTATCTTGCACCAACAAAAACTTGTGTTCAATACCACTTTAAAAGCCGGAAGATCCAATGTAGATATTGGCTACAAAGCTTCTTTAACTCCGCCTTTCCTTCTGAACATTTCAGGTAGCAATTGATTACCTAGCTACTTTTAACTTGCAATTATACTTTGAATTAATGCTGTTTCACTGAACTTTTGTGAGGAAGAAAAAAAAATTAGGCTTGAACTATTAGTAGACCTCACAAAAGTTCTGATGACCGTTGAAATTTATTTGAGTGAAAGAAGCGTGGTATATTGCCAACAACATTCTTTCTACTGGGTCTGATACAACATCAAGAGTTGAAAACGGATCATAAAAAGTTGTTGCTCCAAGAGTCCCTCCTGGATCAAGCTTACACCCCACCCTTGAGAACATTTAGTATGCTTATCAGTACTATACTTTAATGAATAATTACAATATTTTATGACCTCCTGAACCCAAAAAAATAAGTTTTACAAAAATATCTGTTTGTATGTGTGTCCATCCGTCCACTACCCTTACAGTCAAACTATTGGCCTGATTTTGATGAAACTTGTTATCTATAGGTTTTGCATTATTTGAAATTATTTCATTGTTTTATCTCCAAATTTAAAGATAGTTTATTTGAGACAAAATCTAATAACTCAAACACTGCTCCAACGATTTTGATCAAATTTGCTATATAAACATGATTTTAACTGTAATATAAAATGCACATAGCAAATTAATCATTAATAGAACGGAAAAACCAATTCATAAAAAACTCTATTTCGATTTTTTACATGAAAATATAGCAAATAAGTAAGGCGGTAAAAATTTTCCTACTCATCCCTCTGCTCTGCTAGCATTTTAAATCATATTAATTAAAATTTTAATGATTAAAATGCTTACGGATTTATTTTATTTTTATAGGTTGGCATACAACAACAACAAGCTTCATTATCGTGCTATTGGGTTGATGAGGGATAACATAACCTGCATTAAAATATTTCAACTTCATTATTTATTTGACAAAAGAGAAATTAATGGTGTAAATTTTTAAAAAATATAACATTTTGACCTCCATTTTTAGGATATTCCTCAACAGCTGCCAAAATGCGACAAAGGAACTACACCCATTAATTTTTAATGTACTCTCCGAATCTTCAATCAAAATTAAAAAATACCTCAAAATAACAGAGTCCACATACACACACACACACAGACATTTAGATTTCATATACGAACTTTTCAAGTTTGTGATAACATTGTAAGGTTGGGTAACAAACATTTCTGTAGGGAAAAATGGATTTTGCCGATTCCTGAACCGAAATCCTGAAATATGTAAATTTAAAAACTCCAGGCGGAATAAATTTGTTAAGAACTACCAATTTTAACAGTAACTGGATATCCAACCCTAAGAAGAACTTAACTACATACATCCCAGATTTTATTAGAGAAGTAATGCTACAAGGCTTTTTTAAAACAAACATCATTAAAGGCTTTAGAAAATCAAAAATACATCCGTTCAATTCTGAAATATTCGGTGATGAAGATTTTTGTGCTGCAATGAAGAAGCTATTCTATATTCCCCAAAAATACTAGGAACATGCATTTTTCCTTATTTTATACTATACCCTTCTTCGTGAATCATACCACCTACAACCACGGATGAATGGATGGAGTGTATGAGTAAGTTCGTAGGTGAGAGGTAGACTACAATGTCAGGCTTCGCAAAAATGTTACTTATTGGTTTATTGTGAATAGGTCGATCTATTAACAAGCGTTTGCTTTTGATTGCATGCATTCAAATTTGCAACTGCCCCCACATGTTCCTACTGTGGAACCCATTCCTCACGGAATAGTTACAAATTAAATGAAGGCATGCTTATAAAAATGATGCCCGGTTTGGCTTGTTTGGGCATCAAAAATACCTTCGATGACCAGTTCTCAGTGTATACCATCCCGAGAACTTACGCTTCACCTCTACATTCTCATGTGTACACCTATAACCTTAAGGCAGTAATTCGCAACCAGTGCTCCACAAGAATTCCGGAAGTATTCCATGAAAATTATAATTAAAGTAACTAAATTCTAGTTACATGACATTATTCGGTATTAATAACAAAATGACAAAAGGCTTATTTCATATTAACTAGAGTGTTCCGCCAAATCTTGGTTGGGAATTAGATTTATAATAAATGATAAGATAAACAGAATCAATCATAAGTTACTTTGTAACTATATAATTGAATCAAATTAGCTTCTGAGTCCCGAATCCTTGAAGTTGCCATGCCAGTTATGTTTCAACAAACACATTTTGTACATGAAATTTACATGATGCTCAAATGTTTCTCTGGATCAATTAATAATATAAGTGACTAGTGTACTCACAAATTCACATTTTAAAAATTAATTTATGTAAATTTTATTCGAATAAAACCATCTCATAATCTGAAAGAAATGAATATTTAGATTACATGAGAAACTTACAATTTATTTCATTGTTTCATTCATTCCCCCGTTTCATCACTTTTAAATTATTTGTTGACCATCTTTAACCAAATTTTAAATCTGACAGTTTAGGTTAAATCACTAAAGTGTCCAACACTACAAACTTATATCCATGTTTACTGGATTTTTATTTATTTTAAGAATCTTAACAATATTAAAATGCCCAGGTAATTTTAAAAACATTTCTAGTTCTTTAAAATATCCAAATTTTAACTTTCTAAAATATGTAATAAAGGTTATGTTGTTGAATTCTTCATGAAAATTTGGATTGATTCTTATTGTTTCATTCAAGCAAAGATTATTAAAATATTAAATAGAATTTTTCATATTTTTTTAAGGAGAAAATTACTTCTTAACTACGAAATTATGAAAATCTGAATTTGTTTATAATTTAGGAGGTTGGTAATGCATAAAATAAAACGGTTAGAAATTTTTTTATTATTATGTTGGCGGTATGAATAATGCTGTGTTGCCAGATTTTTAATATTATTTATTCTATCAAAGATGATTAAAGTTTAAGCAAATTTTTTCAATCTCTGAAAAGTTTAGATTTATCCCACATACGTGTATTTCATTCACAGGTAATATAAATTAAAAAATTAATTATTTCCCGCGCATAATTTTTTTTTTCAGCTGAAAAATTTTTTGAATTTGAAGAAACTCAAAATATCGAAGAATTTCTCGAAATGTCGAGGTTTTTTTTGTTTTTTCTTGAAAAAATTGCTAAGAAATCAAGAAAATTTCTGTAAATATTAAAAACCAGATGTTTAGTAGAAGAAAATGAAACATTTTTTAGAAAAATCGCAAATATTTGGTAGAAAATAGAAAAATGGTCTGAAATTTTTTATAATTTTTAAAGAAATTCAAAAATGCTAAATATTGATTTGAGGTACAAAAAATAATTCTTGATTCTTTGTCGCATCTTTTGGAAAATATGACATTTTTTAAATTTTGCTCCATTAGTTTCTGTTTTGTCAAAAATAACAAAGTTGAAATATTTCAATGCAGGTTATGTTATCCGTCATTCACCTTCCGCTTCCCAGAAGTGTCGCGCGCGAGACAACTGGAAATGGGGATGTTGTGCGTTCAAGACTCGCCGGGATTGGATTTTTTTATCTTGGACCTATAGACAATGTCCGTCTGACTAAAAAGAAAAAGAAAAATAGAAAATACTAAAGGCTACGAAAATATATTATCCGTCATCCACCCAATAGCTCGGTAACGAAGTATAGAGGTAACGAAGCTTGTTGCTGATATTTTCCAACCTCTAATAATAAAATGAATCCCGTAACCATTTTAATATAATTTAAAATGCTAGAGCAGCGGAGAGGATGAGAATAAATATTGTTACCGCCTTACCCATTTGCTCTATTTTCAAGTTCATTTTGGTAATGCTACGAATCATTCTCAACTGTTAAGTTATATTATTGAGAAATTGATTTTAATGAATTGGCAACACTGTTTCAAATATCAGTTTGGGTCGTTTGCTGTTAAGTTTTACGGGTAGTTGTAAGCAAAAAATTAATAAACTTAAAATATAATTAAGAAAAATTCAAATAGGTTGCATTAATTCAGAAATTGATGCCTCAGATCTTGTAATATTTAAATGAAATTTACCAAATCCAACTTTAGAGTCTTAAGCCTATAGGTTGTTATTGATGCATTCAGCCCGCGTTTCTTTTATCCCAACAATTTAATTCTTATCCTGTTTGTGTCAGTTTTATTTTCTTAACTGTGAAAAGTATAAGAGTTTAAATGTACCAAGTTAACAGTTTATACTCCGGGCAAGCAATTCGCAAGGGGAAATGTCCGAAAACATAGATGAACTCCGGGTAAGTTAGGTTAACTACTTTCCATCTTGTAATTTCCTTTCATGCACGTTAGCATCGACTTTTATTTTGTTTTATCATTCTTATGTTTCTTTTTAATGTAGTTTCATTGTTTCAATTTTTCCTTAAAAACATATTTTATAATATTGTTTGTTTTATGTTCCAGAATATGCTTGTAACCTTCCGTGTATCAGAGCTTCAGATGTTATTGGGTTTTGCCGGAAGAAATAAAACAGGAAGAAAAAACGAATTGCAACAACGCGCTTTTGAATTGCTTAGAGTACGTTCCCATCCGATTCAAGCGAAAATAAAGGATCTATACAAAACTATTCAGTAAGTCACAAAATTTAGTGCATACTTTATCTGATTTACATTACATACAACAATTGGAAATACAAAAATATCTCAGTACCGATTAAGGGGGTTTCTAGTGAAAAGTACAAATCTATACACAAATTGCGATTTATACCAGAACAAACGAGTTTTCTAGAAACTTCACACGGTTCGGATTTATACCCTTAGCAGTCCGTCAATTGGTGCAGATATTCTATCTATTATTTTATTCAAATTTAGAAAGTTGATGACTTCAAAATGCCTTCTGTATAATACATCATAGATATATTTCTGATAAAAAAAAATTTCAATTGTTTACACTGCAAAAATCTTTATCAGAAGAGACCTTGAGTTACTATCAAAATGGTAACTACCATAAAGAATGAAAACATTATAAAAAGATTTCTAGGACTACCCATGAAAAAATAAATGATCAAACATGTGAAATTGGTTGGGTTACTACAGAGAGAAATTTCTGTTATATCAAGTAGCAGATGCAAATAATTATAAAGTAGGTAATTTCTACACAACAAGCATTAAACAATGTCACATACCCTTATGTGACAAAATATAAAACAAGAAGTTTCTAAAAATTAAGTGACCGTAAAAAGCAATATTAAGGAGTAATAAATTAAAAATACTTATCAAAATATGTTAAACATGAGTGGGTTAAAAATCTGCTTCATTAAACCTAAAATGTAAATAATAAATATATTATTTGATTAATCCATAGCTCTCGCTTTATGTTCATAACCCCAAAACTAATATTCTTTCTAACAATATAATTTATATAGGAACACAAATATACATTCAACTTTGTGTTTTGCGTTTCATTTACGTTTGATTTTTTCTTTCTAAATTTTAAGCAATTTGATTCATATTTTGGAGTGATATTAAAAAAAAAAAGATTTTTATCAAAATAATGTCTTTAATAACAAGTTTCATCGAAAAAATGTAACAACTGTACACTCGCTAATATCAGATTATCCATGAAAAAGGTAAAACATAAAATAGAATGTATTGCCATGGAAAAAAATTTGTTATATTAAGTAACAAATGCAAATAAAGTAGATTGCTCTTAGAAAAACAAGAATTAACAATGTCGAAATTGAATAAAATTATAATTACCACCCTTAACAAGCCTAAATAACTGTAAGTGATAAATATATTCAATTAATTCATACAACAGTAATTAACTAATTATTTTAATTTGCCTTTTTATCATTGTTTTAGTTTGTTGTTTATTTAAGTTTTGTCAAAAACATTTAACCTAAAAAAAGTCATTATTAAAATAATACAAAATGTGAACCTTAGTTCTAAAAGTCAATGTCGAATTTTGGACATCAATGAGTGTTTAGCCTATCCGAATCACCTTTTCATAAGTTACATCGTGGTAAAATAGCCAATGTCCTAAGTGTTAACTATTTCTGAGATAATATCAATTTTTCATTTGCATTTTGACCCAAAGTAGAGATCAGGACATACATTACATAAATTGACAAACAATATATTAAAGTCAGAGATTGACCCTTTTTTGAAGTATTTAACTTTAGTGTAAAATGGTCGAAGTCTGTGATTAGCCTTTTTTCAAATAAAGTTTGTAAAACTTATTTTTTAGGATTTAGGAGGTTATAAAATGTCCAAATTTATAAAAAAAGTCAATTTTTTATGATACACAATACACAATATTTTCAGTAACCTAAAGTTATTTGAAAGTAAACTTTTTTTTACCCCAAAAATGAAAGAATCTGAAGAAAAGCTAATTGATTTTAAAGAAATCAATAAATTATTACAAAATAAATAAATGAATAATCACTAAAAGATTTACAAGAATATCCATGTAAAAATGATTAATGTCAAAACATAAAAAAGTTAGAAATTTCTAAAAATCAAGTAACCTATAAAAACAATATTAAGCACTAATAAATAAAAAATACTTATCAAAAACTGTCAAAAATGGGAAGGCTAATAATCTCCTTCATTAAACCTAGAATGTAAGTAATAAATATTATTTCCATTGATTAATCCATAGTATCACCATATTTGAATTTTGTTTCATTCAACCACCATCATTTTGATGCACATCATACATTATTTTCAACTGTGTGTTTTGTGCATTTCATTTATGTTTGAAACGTTTCTGTGAATTTCCTATATTTTCAATTTATTATTATTATTTTCAAATTCTAACCAAAATAATTCCCAGGGACGTTTAACAAAATTCAAATTTGGTGCTATCTCCTCCCATTTCAATTTCTGGATTATTGACAGTTGTTTTGAAATATGGATTTAACAAAATATCATACGATAAATTTTTGCATCAGCTTGAAAAGAAAAATAGAGGAAAGCACGAAATGTCTGCCAATTTCTTGTTCCCGTTGTGTCAGTTAAATTTGCGCCGAGGTAGGGAACTTGAGAGATTTATATTTTTCGTTTTTTCTTTGGAAATTTTAAGGGCAGAGGAAAATAGCTCTAAATTTTGATGCATTTTTTTATAAAAATGGCTGCCGCGTTAACTTCCCTTGAAATTAGCGCGACAAACAGATTTTTGCGTTTTTCCGGAAATCGACAAAATTTAGAATTCGCTAGAAAAAAAAAATGTTTTACAGCATAACTTTAGCTCGAAATTTGGTATAAAACAGTTTTATAATTTGATTTATAGAAATTATTTTAAATTTTCTTTTCGGAGACATAATGCCTATTAAATTAACCACGTGTGGCCACTGAATAGAAAGGAAACGAAGTAGTCGACCATAGTTTGATTTTGGTCAAAGTTATGGAATACCAAGAAAAAGTAGGTACGGACTTTCGGACGGGTGCATTCTCTTCGTAATCAAAGTAAAATAATCCTTGGGGTGCATTTTAGTGCACTTTTTTATGCACCCTCTGAAAATTCAATGAAATTTCTCTTAAACTTCAATTTTCAGTCACATCATCCCCTAAATTTATAGCGGAATCGTTGGTGGATAACCTTAAATCGCGTCGAGCGCAAAGGACTTGTCTGAAAGTTTAATCAATTTTTCACTTACTACTTGGAAATAATTAAAATTTTACAATACTACCTACTTTTTCTTGAAATTCTATAATTTTAGTCAATATCGTCCGGGGTCGCACAGTTGGGCTTAGCTACCTGGACCTCGTTGAGGGTCGGATTATGCAAATTAATCTCACAGTACAGTTAGGCTGGAGCATCTTGTTAGAATAATTTCTATTATCTATCGATAATTAAATTTACAAGAAGAATGTAAAAATATATATTAGAAGTTTTAATCTTTTTGAAGAAATTATAAACATATTAATGAAAACTATAAGTTACTTTTAGTAAGACAGGGCAGAGTTTCCATTAAATAAAATATACCCTAGTTCCATCACTCAGTAATTCTTTAAAAAAGGCATTATAAACTAATAACATAAAAATAGTTACCTACTCTAATAAAAATGTTAATATGCTTTTTTCAAAATTAAAACAAAAAACATTAAATAAAGATTCTTCCTCGCTTCACGTTAATCCCTAAGATTTGGAGTTCCGGCCCTACATTGTCGACTAAAAATAATGTAAACAAACGTTTTAAGATTTTTAAGGCGCGTAATAAATAATAACCTAAGTATAAAGAGATTTTTCATTTCCATGTATACAAATTATAAGACCTTTACACTGACCTTACAATAAAAAAATAAATGCGAATTACCGAGGGAACCAAAACGCATTGACTTTTACGAATATCGAGAGAACCGGCAATTTGATACGCAGGGATAATTATATTTAATAATATTTCAAATTTAGATTCGTCAATTTTAAGCATATAATTCATATTTTGAGGCGAGATAATAAAAAATTGATTGAACTGTACTAATAATACTTGCTAATATCAGATTATCCATGGATGAACAATAAGACATGGAATATTATGGGTTACCACGGAAAGAATTTTTTTATATCAAGTAACAATTAATGCAAATAAAGGGGGTTCTTCCTAAAAAGATGAGCATCAACAATAATGTCAGACATGGGTAAAATTATAATAACCATTTACAAGTCTAGGCAACGGTAAGTGATAAATATATTGAAGTAATTCATAACACAATAATTAACAAATTCTTTTAATTCATTTTTTGAGAAAAATTTATTTACTTAAGTTTTGTCAAACTCACTTAACCTCAAAAAGTCATCATTAAAATAATATAAATATAAACTACATTTTAAAAAAATCTGAAGAAAATGAACAGGTTGCTATTAAATCGACGACTGTAAGCTTCTTTATTATCTAATCAGATTCTTTATTCATATATTAATGCATCATAAAAAAAAGGAATCAAATATGAAGAAATAAAGACAGGAGTTTTTACAAAAGCTTGTAAAAGAATTCATCAAATCTAAAAATCAATATGGCGGGTTCAATCAAAATGGCCGATAGTTTTAAAATTCCCCCAGATATTTTAACTTATTTTTTTATGATGAAAATAGTATCTATGGGTTATAAACCGCCTTTTTTTATTGTTTGTATTTTCCGTCTGTTAGTAATCCGCATTCCGTGATAAAAATATAATCGACATTGAAATAAAATAATAAGGAATCGAAAAGTGTATTATTGAACTTTAATTTTCATTTTATTTCATTACAAAAATCGATTTAGATTTTGATATATTAATGAGAAACCGAACAAGTTTTCAACCGTTAGTGAAAACAAGCATTAACAATGTCAAAAATGGGTAATAGTAGTTTTTAAAACAAGGGCGGTTAGTGTCCATATCGCGCGCGGATGCAGTTTAAGCATGACGCCGCTTAAGTACGATATGGAGGGCGCATACGAACTCAGCCACGAAAAATGTTTAATCTTCTTAATGCAAAGGATACGGATTAGAGCTACCTGGGTTCAACTTACGGGCGCATACGAACTTGGACGTAGGTAAACTGGGCGCAAAAAAAAAGTAAAATCGAGCAGGGGATTAAGACCCCCGCGCTCAGGTATAGAAAAAATCGAACAGGTAAACTGGGCGCAAGTCAATTAACAATTAACCAGCAATCTGTTAGGTTCAGTGAATTACCATAAGTTTTTATAAGTTTTGTGTGTGTAAAATTTAAGAAAAATGGAAATTTCGTCAACATCTCAACGAAAACAACCACTCCTGATAGTGAGTGGATTTAAATTTACATT